>JAMPIV010003697.1:0-97500 GCA_024509875.1 Oreohelix idahoensis
CTAAAAAGTTTATGGCGGAGCCTAGCAAAATTTAGATCAGCTGCTGTGCTGACCCGCAAAGGAACGAATGGGAATGGATGTGTCAGATTTTAATTTTCAAATGACGTTAACGGCTTGAATGTTGTTAACTTTATTGAACGGGAAGAAAGGAGATTAGAAAAAGAGGCTGAAAGAAAATTAGAGTCTGAAAGGTTGGCTGAAGAGAAGAGGTTAGAGGCTGAGAGCTAAGATGGGCTGCAGATTGAGGCAGAAGACTAAACGACGCAGCAAAGGGAGCAGAAGATAAAAGGCCCGAAAGGAGGCAGAAGATAAAAAGGCCGAAAGGGAGGCAGAAGATAAAAAGGCCGAAAGGGAGGCAGAAGATAGAAGGTTGCAAAGGGAGCACGAATTACGACTAAGGGAGCTGGAATTACAAAGCCAGGCTCCTGAAAATGGTGCCAGCCCTTTTGCCTCAGATGCTACGCCCAGTCTGGGAGCCTCAAACTCAGCTATGGGGTTTCATTTAGACCATTTTGTTGAAAAAGACGATGACATAGAGGGGTACCTAGGACGTTTTGAGTTATTAGCTACTACATATGGGTTAGAGAGAGAGAGGTGGAGTTTAAAGCTATCACAGGGACTGAGAGGTACTTCTTATGAAGTCTTTGCTAAAATGAACAGGGAGACCAAGACAATTATGACATGTTAAAGCAGGCTTTGTTATTAAGGTACGAGAAGAATGGTGAATTTTATCGTAAGAAATTTAGAAATGCCAAACTGTTGTCTGGGGAGACATACCACCAATTCTCTGCTAGACTGGAAACCTATTGGAGAAATGGACTGCTCTGGGGAAGACCCAAGATCTTAAAGAAATGATCATGATTGAGCAATTGAGAGAGTCCATGGCTCCAGACATGAGAAAATTTCTCATGGAACAAGGTGCAGAGAAGTTGGGAGAGGTTTTAAATGTCGCTGAGAGGTATCAGGCAGCCCAGGCAGAGGTAAGTGGTGCTAAAAAGAAGCACATAGATAATTTTAAAGCTCCACAGCAATTTAATAAATTTGATAATAGAGAGCAGGGAAATAAAAGTAGGACAAACTTTGAGCGGCCAAGAAATGACTATCGCGACAGAAACTCACAGTTCAATGACCAAAAGTTCAATGAAAGAAAACCGTTGAACCAAGGAAAAAGATGGTGTAAATGGTGCAAGAAGGATAACCATAACACCGAATTTTGTAGAAGGAAACCTTCAAACATTGCTGCAATGAAGTCGGGGACGCAAAGATTAAAGGTTAATCCTAATGGACAACAGGAACCTTATCACCCCCCAGTTTGTGAGGATGTTATTTGTAATGGGGTCACCATAAGGTGCCTTTATGATACAGGTTTGGATTATGATTCAGTTGTGAAGTCTAGCCTAGTGGACCCAAGTCAGTATACCACAGAAACAGTGGAAATACAAGGGGCGACTAAGGACATACCACTCATGACACTTCCCATCGCAAGGATAACGGTGAAAACTCGCTATGTGGAAGGAGAAATCAGAGCAGCAGTGATAGATGAACCAATCTACCCTCTGATATTGGGGTGTAGATACGTCTTCTTGGGGAATCCCGAGAAACCTGTGATCATGGCGACAGTGCAGACCAGGTCACAGAAGAAGGAGGAAGAAGGTGAACCTATAAATGCTCATCCAGAGGAGATGAGAAAGGCGCAGGCTGAGGATAGGACACTCAAGCCATGTTTTAAAAAATTGCCCAAATGCCACACACCTCCGAGCAAGGGGGAATATTTCATGAAGAACAAATTATTATACAGGAAGACAGGAACTAGATCCACTGGTCACGGACAGTTAGTTCTTCCCAAGATATATAGGGCAAACTTAATAAGGAGCTTACATGTTGGAAAAGATGGTGACCATGAGAAAGTCGGTACCATCTGCCAAAAGATTGCTCGAAAATACTATTGGCCCGACGTAAATGTCGATGTTGAAAACTTTGTAGAAGCATGTGGCGTATTTCATGAGGGAACACCCACAAAGGGAAAATATGTGCAGGACCTAGAAACGCCACGGGGCAACTTTAGGCCTGAAAGGAAAACTAATTATACTCGGGTAGACAAAGTGGAATGGGAGCCCCCTTTTCACACCCAGTCTTCACTTGAATGGATTAACATGGCCACTATGCGAAGAGTACAAAGAAGAAATTTTACCCAGGATAAGATGACAATCCCTCGGTCAGACTTATATAAACTGGAAGAACAGACAAGAGAGCGAAGATCTCTCATAAGCAATCTAAAGTGGGGAGACAAACCCCAGAAAAAAATTGGTAGTGGTCGATTTGTGAGTGATGATTCTAGGAAGAAAAGTCCTCATTATAAAGCTTCTAAGGGACGGGACCCGATGGGTTCCATGAAAAATAAGTATGATAAATTAAAGATCCAGATGTAACTTTATTAAGGACCTGGACGGATGAGAAGGCGGAAGAACCTGTTACCTCATCTTATCAATATGTGAACGAACTGACCACTCGTTTGAAAGCTGGATGGAAACTGGCAAATGATAATTTGAAACAAGCCAGGAAGAAACATGCAGCATATTTTAATAGGAAGGCAAAGGACCGAGAACTAGCTGTGGGAGAGAAGGTGCTGCTTCTACTACCCGGTAGCCAGAATAAATTACAAATTGGTTGGCAAGGTCCCTATACGGTTCTAGAGAAGGTGTCTAGAACAAACTATAAAATTGACAAAAAGGGGAAGGAGAAAGTTTATCATGTAAACTTATTAAAGAAGTATCTGGACAGACCACTCCAGGAAAGCACCCCCTTATTGACCTTGGCTATTGCAACCCAGATGCAAAAGGAACCACTCACCTCACATGAATACCCATTACATCCTTGTGAAACAGCAGCACAGGTAAAAGTCAGTAAGCACCTGACTAAAAACCAGAGGGAGAAAGTTCAACAGGTTCTGGAGGAACATACAGATGTACTAACAGATAAACCAGGCCATACAAATTTGCTACAGTATGACATGAAACTGGTAGACTCAAACCCAATCTGTATGAGAGCCTATTCTATTCCGTTCGCGAAGGAGAAGGCATTGAAGGAAGAAATAGATTATTTGTTGAAGGAGGGGATTATTTCGCACAGTGAATCATCTTTTAGTTCTAGTGTCGTTTTGTTGAGGAAACCGTCTGGGGAACACAGACTGTGCATAGATTACAGGAAACTGAATGCTGTCACAGAAGGACAAGTGGATCCATTACCAGACACAAAACAGTTATTTGCCAGACTGAACAAGGCAAAATACTTTTCAAAGGTGGATCTTAGTAAAGGCTATTACCAGATCCCAGTGAAGCCTGAAGTGAGACCTTATTTGGCTTTTAGCACTTCGGATGGACATTATGAATTCAATATGCTACCATTCGGACTGAAAAATGCTCCGAGTGTATTTTCAAGGATGATGCGCAAATTGTTGGATCCCCTGAATAACCCATGTATCACGAATTTCATGGATGATATTCTCGTCGCCACAGAGACATTTGAAGAACACATTGAAGCTCTAGAAATGTTATTTAATAGACTTCGGGAGGCGAACTTAACTGCTAGGCCAACAAAATGTTGTATTGGATGCAAAGAGTTGGAATTCTTGGGACACACTGTATATCAGGGTAACATGACCCCTGACCCCAAGAACTTGGAAAAACTGCAGAGAGCACCTAGACCACAAACAAAAAAGGACGTGCGATCATTCGTGTCGTTATGCGGATTTTATCAGAAATACATCAAAAATTTTAACGCTATTTGTGCTCCTCTGACTGATCTGACTCGCAAGGGACTTCCAGATAAAATTATTTGGACTGCACAATGTGAACTAGCGTTCCAAGAGTTAAAGGAAAAACTCACTAGCAGGCCTATTCTCAAACTGCCTGATTTGACACAGGACTTTGTCTTAAGAACCGATGCAAGTAATGTAGGACTCGGAGGGGCTTTGTTGCAAAGATCATCTTCACCTGATGGGGAACTGAAACCAGTCGCTTATGCAAGCCGCAAATTGAATAAGGCGGAACAAGGATACTCCACAAGCGAAAAAAGAATGTTTAGCGTTAATCTGGGCAATAAAGAAGTTTCAAATCTATCTGTATGGTAGGACTTTTGTGGTCGAGACGGATCATCAGCCTCTCGTGTTCTTATCTCAGGCTAAGCATGAAAACGCAAGATTGCTGAGGTGGTCTTTATTGCTTCAACCTTATCAGTTTAGTATCCAATATATCCCAGGCAAATTGAATGTCGGTGCAGATTTCCTCAGTCGGCACCCCTGTGATCAAAATTAGAGTAATGGCAGACGGGAGGAGAGATTTTATCTATGTGTATCACTGGTTTTAGAACTTGCCGTAGGCATGTTTTCAAGTGGGGAGATGTGTCATAAAATTAACAAGTGATACAACGTAAAAATATCTCCAAAGGATAAAATGTAAGGATAAAAACATAATGCGTAAGCTGCTGATAGTACATGATCGCCCTGACCGCGGGTCATCACCCTCCATAAAAATTGACTTGCTAGACGGGAAATCAAAACGATTACCATTTGGAGGGATGAGAACAGCGGATCAAAAGGAAAAAAAAAAAAAATATGACTGAAAAAAAATTGCGTGAGACTAGCAAGGCTAAGGAGACGCACTTGGGGGGGGGGGGGGGGGGGGGGGGGGGGGGGGAGAGGGGGGGGGGTGGGGGGGGGGGGGGGGGGGGGGGGGGGGGGAACGGGGGAAAAAATTCACGTCCCCAAATTGACACGAGGTACGGAACGGACGCCTTTGCGATACCAAGCCTTTGATTTGAATTCAGCGGCAAAACGCAGATGCTTGAAATATTACAAAATTTAAAAAGTAACTTTTCTTAATATTAATGTTAGGAATATAAAAATTAGCTGGCCGGATGGCCCATTCTGAGCAGTGAAATAATATGTTTTTAATTTTACAGACGGATAGATAATAATGAAAATAATGACAAAAGACAGTGTTGTTCACAACAGCGAAAGACTGCATTGAATCTAACATATCACTATTTGCACAAAAAAATCGCGATCTTGAGACGCAGGTGTTCAAATCTACTTAGCATGGAAGAGAAGGGATATTGGTGGAAGCTGTGTCTAAAAATAACTTTTAACGACAAAATTTTGGAGGGGAGAGAAAGGTTGGTTCAAAAATCAAGTACGTTTTGTAAAAACGCAAGTAGAGACGGACAGACTAACAGATAAAAATCCATACTTGACTGAAGCATGACTGAAATGACTTTAGTGTAGGAAATTTGAATTTAAAAAAAAAAACCAAGGCATAGATTGGCCACAGACAATCATATTATCCGCGCTGAGACGAGATTTTTTGCCATTCCTCAATAGTTGTCCAGTGATAGACACAGTAAATTTCAAGTGTGGTGATTTCCAAATGAAATAAATTGAAATAAGTTCAGGGACGCCATACTATAGCCAGCAGCTCAGCTGAGTTTTGCTAGCATTTCTGTGTTCTTTATTCATAATCTGGTAAGATTGAAATTATTTCTTTGTATATTTTGAATATTGTTTAATGTCCGAGTGATTTGATACTGCCATATCGAAATCTAGCCTTACAAACAAGTAGGGATTTGCTCTAGACCCCCCGCCCTAGTTCAGGGTCTAGGGACAAACAATATATAAACTACAGCAAGGTTTAGGAAGGGGTGATCAAGTGTTGAGAACAGTGAATCATATCACCTATCCTATTCTATGGCAGTGAGATAATGCACCTATTTCAGAATCTGTAGACTGGGGAAACTTACCCTATGCGAAACCAACTAGGTAAGATGTGCTGTCTGGTCAGAGAGAACTGACCCTGTTTATGTGGTGTTATTGTAATTTGTTATGTGTAGAAGTGGCTTATTAGGTAAGGTTCTGAGCAAAGACCAATACTTTATTTCAGAGCTGTGAGTTCGATCTTGACACTAAGGTGGTGTCAAATGCTGATTAATCATTGAAGTGAGGACCCGTGCAGGGTACATTTCGACAGAACATCTGTGTATTGCTCAAGCACGGAGAGGTGGGGCCATCATATTCCAGCACCAGAACAAATCTGGCAAAGTTAAGTAGGCTAGCTGGCCTGCTGAACTTACACCAACTTCTTAAAACTAGCACCCAAGAGAATTTACTACTGAAGCATCCCATTTCCTTCCATCATTAATGGACAATGCTGTGTAGGCATAAACAGGGAGGGATGAAGCCACCCCAACAGCACATCCATTCATAGTTTTCCCAGGAAAATTAACATTACGAACAGTAATACTATAATTAATCTTGAAGATTGCATATGTAAACATCTTTCATTTAACATGCCATTTATTCATGCCATTCATTCATAAATTTCAAAATCTTTGCATAAGTTCTGGCCAAAATAAAAACTTGGTTCAGAACAAATAAATTTAAAAAAAGATTTTCTATTCTAAATTTAACCAGCTGAATTTAGTTCATTGTGTTATAAATTTTATTGATAGTATTAGACTTAATTAATATCTGTGGGTGTGTGTATATGTCCATACAACACATTGCATTCAGTACCCTAGATTTTAACGTAGCCACATTCATTAGTAAAAAAAGATATGTGTGAGGTCATAAAGTGGTAGCACGAAAGGGCCTTCTGTATATTCACAGTTACAATTATCTCAGGAGCCTTTACAGCTGACCTCACGCATCACACTAGGTGATAACACCACCATACAATACCATCAAAATCCACTACATATAGCAATAAGCCCCTGATATCTGGTCTTAATTTCTGGCTCTTTCAGCTTGTAGGTCTTAATGCTCATTTCTTCCGTTCGTTTACTTGGTTTCTTGCGTGGTGCTGGGCAGTTCCTAGGCTGAGCAACTCTTTCAGTTGTTCTTTTGATTGTAAGCAGGTAGTGATCACTTCCAATCTCTGGCCCCCCTCCAGACTCTAGCATCCCGGACATATTTGAATGAGCTCCTCCTAACAATGGCATAGTCGATCACTGACTTCTCATTCTTTGTTGGTTCACACCTAGTGTATGCATGTATGCGCTTATGGGGGAACTTTGTGTTGGTAATGATCAGATTCTGCTCACTGCAGAATCTGAGGAGTCGCTTTCCATTGTCATTGAGAGTATCTTCTCCATATCTTCCGATAACACCACCCCATCTAGCATGGTCATTTCCAACTCTGGCATTGAAATCTCCGAGCATGATAATTTCATCTAGGCCAGTGGTTCCCAACCTTTTTTCACTTGCGTACCCCTTGGCAGCCCAATGTCTATAAATTGTACCCCTAATATTAGCAAAATATTTGAAATTAATATAGTTGCTGTTATTCAAAATTTATAGATTATAACCAGAAAAAGGGGCCACCCACGGGATTAAAAAACAAAATAATAAAAAGGTGAACAAACAGTGCATATATTTTTACATTAAAAAAATCAGAAGTTACAATAAAAATTAACACTTTTAATTTATTAATAATATTAATAAAAACGTTATTGTTAAAAGTTGAAATCACTTTTTATAACACACATGTCACGTGACCATGACAAATGTTCAGTGCGATCCTTGAGCTTGTTTTGAGGCACATAGTTTTTTTTTAAAATCAGGTTCAAGTGATGTAAGATACAGTCTCAATTCTGGACCTACATTCAGTTTACTACTGTTTTTTTTTTTTTTTTTTTTATAAAGGTATAGGAAGAGAAAGCCCTCTCCACCAGCTCAGTATTTGTAAATGGCAACAGAAACTTAAGCGCCTTGTCGGTCAGCTGTTTATATTCTCTGCTGATTTCTCCCCTAAAGTTAATAAGGAATTTTCCTTTGAATTCAGCTATTAAAGTAGTATCAGTCGAAAGTTCAATCAACTTCTCTTTTTCGTTGATTGATAATGTTGCAAGGCTTTGCCTGTGGATGCAGCAGTGGCTACAGGTTATATTGGGGGCTACCTTCGTGACACGAGCGCGAAGACCGGAGTAGCAACCTGACCTAGACTTGGCACCGTCAGTGCATAGTCCACAACAAGTAGACCAATTAATGTCCTTTTCTTTGAAATAAGAATCAATAGCATGAAATATATCCTCACCTCTTGTAAGCTCTGACAGAGGATGACAAAGCAAAAGGTTTTCTTCAACTTCATTGCTTTTCAAATACCTCACAATAACAAGCAAAACAGCGAAATTAGCAATATCTGTGCTTTCGTCAACTTGAAAGCAAAGAATTTACTATTTTTAATTCTACTTATTATTGTCGCTTCAACATCGTCAGACATATCCTGCATTCTTCGAAAAATTGTATTGTTTGAAAGAGGGATTGCGTTCATTTTGCGAACATGTTCCTCTCCGAGCATGCACAGAACGGCATCTTTTATACAAGGAGAAATTAAATTCTCAGCTATAGTATGATTTTTACCACATTTAGCAATACGATAACTAATACGGTAGGATGCTTCAACCGCATTTTCGTTATCTTTGTTAGCTGACGACAAGTACGATGTCACATTCTGTTGTTTCGATAGGCGCTGAAAAAAATTGCGTTCCTTGTTTTCATAACTGGAGTGTTTTGTTTGTAAATGCCGCAAGAGTAACGAAGGTTTCATGCTACCATTGGATAATACTTTCCAACACACTACACAGTGGGGCTTAGCATAGTCCTCATCTCCTATAAACGAAAACCCATACTTCATGTATTCGTCACTGTATTTTCTCTTTTTAGCTCTATGTAAAACTGAAGATCGTGTCTTTTCACTATCCTGCACCAAAGTCTTAGGCGTGTCCTGGGAAGTACTTGGCGATTGATCACATTCCACATTATGTTTCAGCTTTTTTACTGTGCCGGTTTTCAACCACTGATCCATATCTGATAATACACGAATTGAACAATTAATCACTTTAAGTTAAGTTAAAACAATGACAAAAACTACTGCATATAGAAACACTGTCTCACTGTCTCACGTTTGTAAAATTTGGGTCAAGAATCAACACTATTACTTCCGGGACATTAGACGTTCATAGATAGTGTGGAAGATCAAACAAGTCATATTTTTTATGAAATATTCAACGGCACAACTATAATCCCATAGTCATCATAATGAAGACTATTGTGTAAAAATATTGAATTGTGGTCACACGAAACGACATAGATTTTAACACACACCAGTCCAAGCAGACAGCACGCAAGTGGCGCGCAAGAAAAACGGCGGAAATTGTATCACACAGTTCATGTTGTATAGTATAGCGTTGAATTAATTTCACAACTTTTGACTTGTCTTTTACACTGTTGACATATGTATCTTTTTTCCGCCATTACTCAATTTTTTTTCGCGTACCCCTGAACGTCTTGTCGCGTACCCCCAGGGGTACGCGTACCACAGGTTGGGAACCGCTGATCTAGGCAGTCATCCACTGTCCTTTGAAGCAGCTCGAAGAATTCTTCCTTGACCTCTGCTCTCTCATCCTCATTTGGCCCATAATGTTAAAAACGTACTTTAATTATGATGATTATTGCAAATGTAATATTACTTTTATAATGATAAATGCCTTAATTATGCTTATAGTAAATGTGAGGATGAAAGGATATAGTATATATGATGAGAGAGAGAGGAAGGGCAGAATGTCAGACGGGCCTGCATGCCCAATTCTTAACCCTTTGAAAATAAAGTTCGTTCGTTCGTTCGTTCATACACTATGACCAGGTTGACTATGGTTTCTCCTTCTTTTAGTTTTACAACCATAATGCGCTCCGAGACAAAGTTCCATCCCTTGATACTATCTTTCTGGTTTTTGGCCACAATGCAACCCACGCCTCCTTTAGCTCTTTCAGATGTGGGTACACCACTGTATAGCAGAGTGTTGCCATCGAGATCCATGACTCCTTGTCCCTTTTTCTTTGTTTCGGTAATAGCCAGGATTTCTAGTTTTGCATTTCTGATCTCTTCCATCAGCTCCTCTTCTTTCCCATTTATACTTCTTGTGTTCCATGTTCCATAAGTCGTAGTCCGTAGTCCGTTCCAGTTCGTCGCCTTTAGAATCAGTCCGGTTTTCTCTCTTATATTGCTTGTAATCATAGTTTAAGACAAACAGGTGATTGGCCTGTTGTGCCTTTGCATGGTGGAGGGGCTGCCTCCTTACGGCCTCCATGCAGGCCGCACTCCTCCTTTTTCATCAGGGCTTGGGACCTGCATAGGCGGAGTTATTGTTCGAAACTGACCGATTAATCTTCAATTTTTAAAATCCGACTAATCGATAAAGATTTTATTAATCAGTCCTAGCCTTACTTTCTTTGACTGAAGGGCAATACACATAATTTAACATTACAGCATTGGAAACAATCAACAACATAATTTGTCAACAGTATTTGAGACAAAAATTGTGGTAAGACATGATGTTATCCACTACTTGGCATGGTACGTGAAGGAATTCAGTGCTAGATTAACCATTAAGCAAAATAAGCACGTGCTAAGGGCACCAGGGGTAGGTAAGGGGCACCTAAGAGTCTTTCCCCTTGCTATCATGCCATTAACTTTCTTAAAATAAAATTTTGCCTCGTTTTGGCGAGGCGCGTCCTGTTCAACCAAACCGGTTATATTAGGGCGCATGTCCAAATATAAAAGAGCTTTAGATCTGGAGAATTAGATGATGCCACTAACTCTCAATTCTGTCACTGCCATACTCGACTTTAGTTGAATATTTTGTAATTGTTCTTATCTGCCATGTTCACCTTTAATCTGAATTGTTAAAAACACGTTTTCTTTGGTATGGCGAGTGACTTAAGTTTAAAAGTTTGAAGGTGTCGGACACAGACCTAGTGCTCAGTGTGTTAGACTGTCTTTCTGCATGAATTTCAATGGGGTCTGGTCTGAAAGAAAATTGAATTTTCAATCTCTTATTTCCCCTTTAGTACATATTGAGTCATAATGTCTTATCAGCTAAGCTATGGAAGGGTCGAGGGAGGCACCATTGTTGGGCTGTGCTTAGGGCATCAGTTAGCCTAAATCCGGCACTGAAGGAATTGTTATGGTCTCGAATGTTATTTAAGTTGAAGATGGTGTCCTCCAATTCGCCCCACCCACGTGATCTATTCAACATAATGCTGCTTTTGACCTTTGCCCCAGTATCAATCTTACCCACCAGCTGTATTAATCATAAGATAACATGTTTGGAGAGTCGCGGCAGGTTTGTACTTAAATATTTAAAATGCAGACATTGAAAGCATGATGTGTCGTTGGCCTGAATCAGCAAAAATAGTTTACTTTGTCTGTTGGTCTTTGTATGTGTGTTTTTTTTTTTGATATTGACAAACGGCTGTTCAAGTTATTGATGCTTCATTCATTCATTCTACTTTTTGCTCCTTATGGAGCATTGACCCACCACTGCAGCTGGTCCTTTTACAGGATGCCTGGACCAATCATTCTCATTTTCTTGTAGTGGTCGTTCCTGTGGCAATGTGTTTTATATGATGATGTTGCCAGCCCCATGTACAACCTCATATTAGTCGCCTTGTACGACATGCTTGAGGGTGCAGTGGTTCTATTCTTTCTTTGTCTCATCAAAGACACCCCCCCCCCCCCCCAGGAGCTACACGAGGCTTATTGGTGCTTAAGTCTTTTTAACGTAAATATTTTTGTGGTGCTTCGTCACGAGATACGCTTTTTTTTTTTTATTCAGCCAATTCAATGCTCGTTTCTCTTTCTCGTTGCCCCCCCCCCCCCCCCCACCCTATAACACCTGTAAAAGCCACCTCCCCGTTCAGTCTATAACACCTGTAGTAACCTAGTTCCTCCCGCTCCCTCTTGAACACCTGCAGTAACCTAGTTTCCCCCCCCTCCCTCTTCCCTTTTGAACACCTGTAGTAACCTAGTTCCCCCCCCCTCCCCCGCTCACTCTAGAACACCTGAAGTAACCTACATGTTACAAGAATGCATTCTTTTCTTTGAAGTGAATTGAACATTCAGTAAAGAATTATTTAGTTTGAATTTTCCACCTGCTCTAATATTGCATTTGGAGGAAGTAGATTTTCTGGCAGAGATAGAAGTTGTATATAGGCTACACTTATTCCATATAAACTTATAACTGAAAGCAAACATGATTTTATAACGGTAGATCTTTAGAAAGTTCAGTATTTCTTAAGCAGATGCCAGCAACTCCTGGTTGCCTGCCGCTGATGTAGATCATCAACTTCGTAATCTCTAGCTTGGGGTCGTCTTAGACTCCTTCTGCACTTGAAAAGTGCTATATGCTTAAGATTACTTTGATGTCATATTTACTTACTTACTTAGTCGTTCCCTTTCTACTCTAGGGTGTAGAGCTTTGGCAGAGAGAGCGCCATATTATCCTATCAGCTGGCTTTTCTTCCTAGCTTAGTTTCATTCTAGCTCTTAGTTTCCCATATGTGTTGTGCTAGCCGATCTTCTCCCATTCTGCAGACATGGTCAAACCATCGTAATTGGAACTGTTCCTCTCGGGTCTGCAGGGGCTTGGTATTTAGACCACGAGGCATCAAATAGTTGCGGACCATGTCTCTTCATGTTACTTCATCCCACCTTCCTCGGGTAATTCATTTCTGAGGTTTGGAGCTGGCTTTTATTGGTTGTAGTCATTGCCCATGACTCGCATCCATACATCAAGACTGGAGCATAGGTAAAGCGGTATATAGCCACCTTAGTCATTGCCTTTTTCTCTTTTACTGAGGAATCCTCGATTTATGGCCTGAAAAAGTCTTCCAGCTGCTGCTCTTCGGGTAACCAACTCTTCTGTGGTGCCACCCTTCCAATCTGTGACAGTTCCAAGGTATTTGAAGTGATTTGCTTTCTCCAAGGCCCGTTCTTCCACCATAATCTGATGCCTTTTTTCCTCTCGTGATATTACCATAGCTTTTGTTTTGGATCTGTTGATAACTGTTATGAAATGGCTTAATTAAGAGTCTGTCTGAGTAAAGAGACAAGACACCGGTTTTGAGGAAAGTCTGAGAAGATAGATTAAGATGAGAATTAAAGTGACTGAGGAGGATGAGACTTATAGCTTCAAGGGTGAGAACCTAGATTGACTCTCCCTCGCCACTTGTGACTTGTTTTATAGCTACTGTCTCACCACCTCTTGCTCCGATGGAGACAAGGTTACACTAATTTATATCCACAGACACAACTGTACAGTTAAAGAATGCAGGTACAGTATGGTGAAAGACGAACTGATTCAGTGCACATTTTATAGTTTATTAAACAAACAAATCGTTACCACAGCGAAAAAAACCACAATAACGTGCGAGGTCGCACACCTGAAACAAATAACAAATCAGTGAAAGACACAATTATCAAATCACCACGCTCCCTTCCACAACTACACGAAAACAACTAAGGTTAAAGAAATATACCGGGCGGGGGGTCTCTAAGTAAGAGCCACCACCACCTGAACTCTACTATTGCTAACTAACTTCACTGCGGAGTCCCACACACACCAGACTACTCTCCACTAGTTTTCCCTCTGTCCCCGTTTAACCAGTCAGATGAAGACTTATTAACTAATATGACTAAACTGTCTCAAAGGCGCTCCTACACAACTAACTTATACACCACTAAATCCTACTCCACTGAATTCTGCAGAACTAACTCAGAGGCTCTCCTCCAAGTATTCTCTGTCTAACTCTACAGTTCCTTGGGGAAAAACAACTAACTCCACTCTTTCCTCTCTCCTTCATTTCAGTGCCTTCCTGACGCTCTCGTCTTCGTCTGAAGCTCAGATGCGTAACCCTGCGTCAGGTACCTCCTCCCTTTAACATTTACAAAGGTATGATCTCCCTCTCTCCTCTCCAGAAGAGCTGATGAAGGGGCCCTTGGTGAATATATATATATATATATATATATATATATATATATATATATATATATATATATATATATATATATATATATATATATATATATATATATATATATATATATATATACACGAGGTATGTTCAAATGAAACCCGTCCCAGTGGCTTTATAACAAATATACATAAAGTACATCAGCAGGAGTAGTTAAATACAGCAATTGTTATGAAGCAAGTACTCACTGGGGTTCTTTAGAAATAGTCACCATAGGCATTCAGACACGCATCCCACTGCTTGGGTAGACGGCGGATGACGTCCGAGAAAAATTACTTTGGTTGCTTATTGAACCATTTGGTCACCGAGGCCCTGACGTCTGCATCGGAGTCGAATCGTTGTCCCTTTAGAGATTTTTTTAAGGGTCCGAACAAATGAAAGTCACATGATGACAGATCGGGGCTGTCGGCTGGGTGTGGCAGAACTTCCCACCTTGTCCTTGCTAACGCTTCCTGCACAATGTTCGCAACATGTGGACGAGCATTGTCGTGCAACAGAATCACACCACGCGAAAGCATGCCGGGTCGTTTATTCTTGATGGCTGTATGTAGGTTGTCTAGTGTCTTTGTAGCGGATGGCATTGATGTTCACGCCAGGCTCTTTAAAGTCTACCAATAGAAGCCCTTCACGGTCAAAAAATGCGGTCAGCATAACCTTATCGGCGGAAATCTGTGACTTGAATTTTTTAGGGTTTTGGTGATCCGGGATGTTTCCATTGCATGCCCGTTGATTTGCTGCACGGCTCAAAGTGGTGGCACCACGACTCATTGCTTGCCACTATGCACAACATAAATGCATCACCCTCCTCTTCGTAACGCAGCAGGTGGTTCAAACTCCACCCCATGCGTTCTTCCTTATGGTGATCGGTCAGCATCCGTGGGACCCATTGTGAACACACCTTTCGATACTTCAGTTTCTTCCTAACCAACATGTGAACTGTCCCAAGAGACACAGCGAATTCCTCTGCTAGCGAACGTAAGCTCTGACGACGGTCCACCCGTATTGCTGCATCAATCTCGGCGATGGCTTCTTCTGTCGCAACAATATGCACCTGACCTGGCCGCGGAAGATCTTTCGTTAACTGACGTCCTTCTCGAAACATTCGTGCCCAGTATTTCACTGTAGTCTTAGACACACTTTTGTCTCCATACACTGATTTCGTTCGGCGATGAATGTCGACTGGTCGACATCCTTCGGCTGTTAGGAACTGAATCACCGCTCGCTGATCAACCTTGGACGGATTCCTTATCACACCGGCCATTATTTTAACGGTCTGCAGCACAACCAATGAATACTAGGAGAATGAAAACTTACACACTTTTACATTCGTATGTGCTTATTACGTCAGATGTGACGTCATCATGCTCCTCCTACGAATGTCCACTTGTTGCAGCACAGTCGGGTTTCATTTCAACACGCCTCGTATATATATATATATATATATATATATATATATATATATATATATATATATATATATATATATATATATTTTTTTTTTTTTTTTTTTTTTTGCCTATGGCTGTAGCTGACGCAATGATGATGGCACTCATTTCTTCACACAAAGACAATTTAAAACGCTTCGGGTTTTGGCATACTGCTTTATTGTGGCTGTATGTAAACAATACCAGGCAACGTACCCTGTTCTGTATTGGGCCGTAAGAGCTAAGAGCTCCAATTTCTAGGCAATTCCACGCTGAGGTATATGTTTCCTCACGTCAGGAGAATTCTTAATGCCTCTCCGTCGTGCAGTCGTAATTAAGGCGCCCGTGACTTTGCGCGTAGCCAGTTTTTTTTCCAAAAAACTGAGGTCTCTTGCCTCCCTCTCCGAGAAGGCAAAGTCCGTTGCAGGCTTATAGTTATCTACCACGTCGTGAATCGCGGTATACACCAATTCACAAAATACATAAGTAAAACACATTAACAACCAAAGATTTACCTACACCCCGTTTCCCCATACCATAATACAACACCTCAAAATACAAGCTCTCATGCTCTACCCTATTTCTGCCCTCGGGTCAGACTTAACAGCTCACCCCTTCACCTCTTTTTCACCGACAACAGCTTGTCTCTTACGCTTAACACAGACGCGGACTGACCTGATTGCCTCTGAGGCCAGCTCGTGACCTAGGCAGCTACACGTCACAACCCCGCTTCGCTGTATCTCGATAAAATAACTTTTACTAAATAATTTCCCAGCACTATTCTTATTTTAAAGGCAGCCCATGGAGGGTTATCAAAATAGCACAAATATTTACACACAACTGCATACACCATATATCATAATAATTAAACACCCTTCACCACCCGTATCCTTCAGCAACTAACTTAATTACCCATGGCCACTTCAGTTAAACAAAACTCCCGAGTTCATCCACTATTATCTTCAAAGGTTATCATAACAAAGTCTGGTACTTCCAATATATATTACACAGTACTACACCAGCCTTAGGTCCTAAATTCGCATAGAGATATATCAGATAATAATACACCAACTTTTTCTCACAGAACTACACTGGCTATACTTCGTATGATTACCACTGAAACTTACAATACACTGGCAGAAGTTAGGTAATTGATGGCAAACTACGGACAAAAAGTACAATTAAATCCCAGAAGAAAGCTTACTCTGACTTGCTAAAATCCTTTAACTAACATTCCTACACAACTTATTAAGACTACGTACATACCCAGACTTTTCAGAATATCCACTAACCGGGCAGACTGAGTTTATGTCTGACACTATTCACGGCAATAATAATCCAGGACTTGTGAGCCCCGACTAATAATTTAGCTCTGTATATATATAGTGCCAATTTTATGATGCAAGACAGACGCGGTGAGTTATAGCTCTAGAATTATCTCCCAAATACCGCATCTACCCCACTTTGACGGAATCTAATGACTGCTACATAAATTAAATATCGAACCCAATCGTCAGAGCTTCCCGTTAAACATCATAACATAATCTTAACATCTGACGAATCGTTAACCAAGCGACGAAGAGTTATTCCCTCTGCTGGAACGGGGGGATCAAAGGAAATAAATTCCCAAGAAGCCCGCTGCCCCGCTGAAAAATGTACGCAATGTTTCGTAAACTTATCTGACCGTCTATCAACAAGAATGACTCACTAGGCCCCACTACCACACGGGAAGGGGTTCACTCCCATCCCCGAAAAAAGAAGGGTTGTTGGTGGGGTTGATCCTACAATACTAGGACCATGACAAGAAATGAAAACGTCTACAATTCAGAAACCCTGATAAAAATAGAAGAGGAAAAAAACAACCTTAATAATAAAACAAGAACGGGCGGGTTGAAAATAAAAATTACAGTCACTTTGCCACAATAACCATTCCTCTCTTTTCAAGATAATCCGTCCAGACTTGCAGGTTGAACTGAAGATGTGCCTCTGATTTAGCAATCGGGGCAACATCGTCGGCAAATGCCAGCTCTGAAATACAGACCTGCCTCATCTTCCAGTACCTTACTGAATTGGTTTTTTGTAATCAAATTTTAAGACAAACAAGTGATTAGCCTGTTGTGCCTTTGCATGGTGGAGCGTATCGCCTGGCTGGTTCACGGTTTTACCCGCTACTTCCTTAGACGTTTAAAGCATTTAGGTCAGTCAGAATCCCTCCTCACATTTTCAGCACGGGCTTGGGACCGGACTAAGCAGAGTTTCGATATCATTCTGCTATAAAATAATCCAATTTTGTTTTTACGAAATCTCTCATTAAAGAATTATCAAGCAAAAAGTAATACTACAAGCCCAAAAGAAAGTGAAATCATACCAGGCTAAGAGGTTAAAAGTCACAACTCCACTATAGACGTGTCGCAAAGTATGACAGATTCGTGAGGGTACATAGCACTTTTAATGAGTTTATGACCTGATCTAACAGGTGTAACGAAAACCTGTAAGGTGCTGAAGTCTCGTTATGGACTGTCACGTGTTTTTATTGTAAAAAATTATAACTTGTAAGAAACATATGCTTCAGTTTTAGCTTATAAACTCTAGTTAGCAGGTTTGCCTTGCTGGCACAGTAAAAAAAAAAAAAATTCTACCTGTTTGATATCACATGCTTTTGCTAGGCTATTTTTGCTATCTTGGCCTTGTTGACTAAAAGGAGGTCAAGCTTTGACATAGCCAAACGATTGTTCATAACGTAGTAAGGATCAGACAATTACCGGTACGGTAGCTTAAATATGGCGGTGAAAAAGGAAATAGGAAACGTAGATGCTGCATTAGAAGAATTAGGCTGCTATGGCAAATATTCGTTGGTACAGTTTTCTTTACAGGCCTTCGCCCAGGTGGCTCTAGTTCATCATATGCTTAGTATTGTGTTCACAGGTAAGAGTACGTTCATTACATGTTTTTTCAACATGCCGTGCAGCACCTAGTGATTTTAAATCATGTTATTTTTCTCTGTGTGTGTTTTTTTGTTTTTTTTCTTCTTCTTTCGGAGCATGGAACCCCCACACAACAGCTAGCCTCCTTGCAGGATGTATGTGGCAAGCTTCCGTGCTGTAGTGGTGGTTTGTGTAACAATATGTTGTACATGATGTTGTTAGCCCCATGCACAGACTTATATTAGTCGCCTCAAACGTCGTGCCTGAGAAAACAGTAACTACATTATCTCTTTCTTTTTCTTTCTCCGCAGACACCGCCGTGAGCACACATGTGACACTGTAATCACGTTAGTATAATATTGTGTCCCGGGGTGTATACGTTTCCAGGCGTGTCAAAGATAAACAACCCGTACTGTGTTTCAAGAGATAAGAGCGCTGTGCTCTGTGTATGAATATTGTGTACAACGCATATTATGTGCCGTTATGTTCACATATTAGTTTACTGTTTATACAATATAACAAGTGAACAGTGTCACAGATGGGTTTATCATGTGCACAAGAACGTTAACTGTAAATATTGACGATCATCACTTTCCTTTGCGCTCCTTACGGAGCATGGAGCCACCTTTGTAGCTGATCCCCTTGTAGTAAGTTTGTACCAAACATTTACATGTTCTTGTGGCGGTGGTTTCCGTGACAATTTGTTTTATCTGATGAGAGTGAGGCAGTAGCATAACTATGGTAAGGCGGAGGGGGGCACATACCCTGGGCGCCAGATTTGG
The DNA here is from genome assembly GCA_024509875.1 of Oreohelix idahoensis. NCBI lineage: Eukaryota > Metazoa > Mollusca > Gastropoda > Stylommatophora > Oreohelicidae > Oreohelix > Oreohelix idahoensis. Next base: position 18,992 of record JAMPIV010003697.1, read on the forward strand.
GGGAACGCCATTTGTTTGGTTAAAAATCGCAAAACATTTCCCTTCTCATTTATGACAATCCCATTTATCCCACTTCACATTTATGTGTAGGTATGTGTAAATGTAGGAAAGAGTCAGGTGATGGTGTGCTACAGAGAAGAGCAACAGCACCAGTTGAGAGTTTGTTTGGAAGGAGAGGGACCGACGACGCAGCAAGAGAGATGAATGCAGTCAGCGACTCATAGCTTGACTGCTTGCGTCAGGGTCAGCGAACCAGAGCTGATCAAGACCCTACTCCACCTCCAAGTGGTGGTCCTGGAAACAGGCTGCATCTCTGCAGTCTGGCCGAGAGAGTAGGGATCAAAGAGGGAAGGCAAACCCGGTCCCAAAAAATGCCGTGCTGAAGTCGGATGTGTCGGGTCGAAAGGCGCAAATATCGCAGCTTCACTGTAAACGGCGACACAACGCAACCAACGTCCTTTTCAGGACGAACGAGGAAGAAGAAGAGGACGTTTGGAAGGAGAGGTTGAAGGAAGTGTGCAGTATCAAGTACGTAGGGTTGCATGTGTCAGCAACTGGGGGAATGGAAGTAAAGGTGAGGTGCAGATAAGATGTATGGACGAAAGTTCTGGGAGCACTGAACGGTTTTTGGAAGTGCTGGGCTTTGGAAATGAAGGCTATGAGACAGGTTTATATTCTTGTGACGTCACGATTAGTCGGCGCCAGCCATTTGCACTATTTAGTTCCGTGTCAGATTTTGTTTGATGCTCATTCCACAGCAGTGTGTGTGTGCACGTAGCATTCATCTCTATCATATTGACGTTTTACCTTGCTCTCGCGTTTCCCTAATTTGTGTTTCCAATGTATGTTTATTTTGTGAAAGCACCGGGGACGTGATTTTGGAACAAACTGGAAAAGGTAAATGCCATTAGAAGATTGTCGGTCGCAGTGCTATGACAATGCTGCACTTATGGTTGGTTACAAAAGTGGTTTTCAACACAGGATTATTAAAACATAGCAAAGCTATTTTTGTGAACTGTAATAATCATTCTCTCAGTTTGGCTGTAGTGCGTGCTGGTACCTGTGATATACTGATGGTGAGATTGTTATGCAGCTGAGTCATTTATTCATTTGTTTCACGTTCTATTCTCAGCTGGCAAAAGCTGAAAGATGTCTTACCAATAGTTTCAAATCTGAGTCTAAAACTCAATGGAGTTCTAGAACAGAGGTTGTGAAGCCAGTTCATGAATACTTTGATATTATACTGGAAGTCTTGCAAAGCATGGCTGATGATTAAAATGAGACTGCTGATACATGATGATGCAAAGCTGGTGCTGCATGGAATTTTGGCTTTTTATTTTTAGCTTTGCTTGGAATTCTTGTTAGGATTGATCGTTAACAAAAATGACTCCAAGATCAAACTATTAACTTTCATGATGCTGCTTGTGATTTATTGTTTGAGCAATCGAGAATCGTTGGCCAGTGAATCCCTTGAAGCAGGACTGAAACTGTGATGAATGAGATATGCAAGTAGAAAGACGCCCCAGGAAGAAAAAACTAATTTCCTGTGAAAAAGTCAAGGATGTAGAGCTCGCCGCAAAAGAAAAATGATGAGAATAATGAAAGAAACTATTGATAGCCTCTATAGTTAAATGGAAGAAAAATGTGTCCTGATCCATGACTTGGATTCAAAATTTGGATTTCTGTTAGATGTTAAAGGATTATTGCTTGACTCAAATGAAAGCAGCAGCAATTATGACCTAAATAAATATCTTAAAGAAAAGTTGTCTCAACTTTGGACAGTTTTATACCACTGGTATTGACGGTTTTCAGCTTTATAAAGAATTCCTGGATAAAAAGATGCTTGCGAAAAGCCGCGCAAATGTTCAGATTCCAAAAGCTGAGGAAAACCTTAAGTTTATTGTTCAGTGTGGAGATGGAAAAGTGTTTCCAACTAGTTGCTGTTCAGATAATGTTCACTGTTGTAACTTCAATTTCCAGCTGTGGGCGATCTTTTAGCAAGAAAATTGATCCTTCCATATTTGTGAGCTTCAATGGGGCAAGAGAGACTGTCTGCTTTAGCCTTGACTCAGCATCTAACGTGAAGAAACTGAAATAAAAAATTTTGAAGACGCTATTGGTGATTTTGCATCAGCTAAAGTTAAAAAATCAATTTTTTTTAATGTTTAGTTTAAATCATTTATAAATATCTAGTAAAATAAACAGTCAATTCTTTAGTTGTTTTCCAAATTTTTCCAAATACCAGTAACAATGTTTTATATACGCACGTATATTGTAGTGTTTGCAATTTCTCATATGAAGTGGCACTGACAATGTGAGAAATAAGTATGTAATTATAGTTATAAAAATAGATTATCAACAATACAAGTGTCAATTGTTAAACAATAAAAGTAATTTTTTTTTTAAGAATAGATTTCAAGGGGCGCCATTTTGTTAAATTTGACCTGGGCGCCATCAACCTTGGTACGCCAGTGGGTTGGTGCCCCATACACTACATCATATTAGTTGCCTTGTACGACATGCCAGATTGTGTAGTAGTTCTGTTCTATCTCTGTCTCTTCAGAGACACCCGACAACTTTGCGAGGCCGTTAACTATAAATACAGGCCCAGTATCAAACGTCCGGCTGACAGAGAGGTTAGAGCTCTGGTCTCTCGCGGCGTATGTACCGAGTTCGAAACACTGTGGCATCACGCTCCAGTCGACCCAGCTGTAAATGGCTACCTGACTCTGCTCGTGAGTTAAAGAAAGAAAAGGCAGCGAAGAAGAGAACCGGTCACCATACCTCACGAAGCTGGACCTAGTATAGTGAAGGCTCTAACACTTCACTCCCCTAATACTGTATCTGCTACAGGACTACCTTTTTTTCAAATTGTGAATCATTATGTGTTCATATGTAGGTTAGTTCTGTTGACATAATCGTGTATGTTAACAGAAAGAACTTGTATTCATACGTAAATGCGCTGTCTTGACATTATCTCGTACTTTAGCAGTAAGAAAATGTATCATACTGTGTTCACACGTAAGCGTGCTGTGTGTAATACATTAGCTTGTATTTTAACAGCAAGAAAATGTCTAATATAACAGTGCAGTAATGTTACTTTAATTGCATGAAATCGAACTTTCCATATTGTGTCAAAAAAATTCGCTTATTTTGAAAACAGACAGCTGTTAAGAAACCAATATTTCTTAACGTATGTACTCAAATGTTTGTGGAAAGGTGCACTCCTTGGCCACGGTTACTTTCCTTTATTTAGTGATTCATTGCTAAATTCTTCGCTTAGAGCAGGGTTTGTTAACCTTTTTTGTGCCATAGGCTCCTTTCATTGTCCAATGAAGGCTATGGACCCGTTTGATTGCCTAATGAAGGCTATGAACTTCTTCTTCGAAAAAATGTACATAAAGACAATTTAAATTTTTACTTTTTAAATTTTAGATTATGTACACGGACCCTGTAGAATTCATTCATGGACCTTCAAGTGGTCCGTGGACTACAGGTTAAGAAACCCTGGCTTGGATAGTCACTATTACTTTCTTTTGTTGGTGAGTCACTATTACTTTCTTTTGTTGGTGAGTCACTATTACTTTCTTTTGTTGGTGAGTCACTATTACTTTCATTTGTTGGTGAGTCACTATTACTTTCTTTTGTTGGTGAGTCACTATTACTTTCTTTTGTTGGTGAGTCAATGTTATTTTTGTTTCTATTAATCAGTCATTGTCACGTATGTCTGTTGGCGAGGTACTGCTACTTTCTTCTGTTGGCGAGCTACTGCTACTTTCTTCTGTTAGTGAGTCACTGTTCATTTCTTCTGTTAGTGAGTCACTGCTACTTTCTTCTGTTAGTGAGTCACCGTTACTTTTTTCTGTTAGTGAGTCGCTGCTATGTTCTTTTGTTAGTGAGTCACTGTTACTTTCCTTTGTTAGTGAGCCACTGTTACTATTTTTTGTTAGTGAGTCACTGTTACTTTCTTTTGTTAGTGAGTCACTGTTACTTCCTTCTGTTAGTGAGTGACTGTTACTTTCTTTTGCTGATGAGTCAATGTTATTTTCTTTTGTTGATGAGTCTATGTCATTTGTTGTTGTTGTGGATTCAATGTTATTTTCTTTTGTTGGTAAGTCAATGTTATTTTCTTCTGTTAGTCAACAAACACGTTTAAAATGTTATCGTCATAGTGATTTACCCACGTTAATGAAACACCGGAAGACATTACGCCAGTGAAGAAATCAACAGTACTAATGGAGTGGATCCGACAGCGCCAAAGCAAAAAAAAAAAAAAAAAAACCTTCTACCTTGTTCTCTTACCACGACTCAGGCAAACCTTTTTCATGAGGAGTTAAGCAAAACAGCGCCCGGTGTTTATACATCAGGCTGGAATGCAAAATTTAAGAAACGTTATGGTCTTGGTTTTCGCATTTTAGACCTAGCATCCTGAATTCCGGAAAACCCTCTTATCCAGATAATTTCAAGTCCTAGGTATGCCGAATAAATGGCCCCATAAATGTATGCGAGTGTGTGTACATTATAACGTTTCTTAAGTTAATTAGTCAGTTTTTTTTTACCCATTCAGGACAGAAAAATCCATTCCGGTGTCAAACATTAGATTCTGACGCCGGGCCAGGGCATGTTCACTTTGAAGGCATGTACAAAGGAAACACCAGTCTTATCAGCACAAGTGGACCTACTTATGATAATGTCTGTCATCACATTGCACGCGGAGAAAACATCGATAATCTCCCTTCAAACGTATCTGCTTGCAATACATATAACATCGAATATGAACTGCCAAAGGACAGGTATTTTGTATCCGAGGTAAAATTGTTCCATTTTTTAACACGCTTTTTGTTAAATTCTCTTCTTCTTTGATCCATAGTCGCCGACCGTCAAAGCAGTCAGTGGCCATCACGCCAGGTGACGTCTTGCAGGGCAGTAACAAGTTGATTCCACTTTGTTCGGTCGGCGGCCATCCTTCGTACAGTGCACCAACTCTGGTTCATTTTTTGCATCTCGGCTTCCACAGTTCTCCGCCAGGTTGTTTTTGGTCGGCCTCTCTTTCGCTTTCCTTCGGGGTCCATAGCATAGCTGTTATGGTGATGGTATCAGGGTCACTTCTGAAGACGTGGCCAACCCAACTCCAGCGTCTGCCAGCTATGATCATATGCATGTCCTCCTGGTTACTTCGAATAAGCAGTTCTTGGTTGCTGATGGTATTCGGCCAAAAGATTCGGAGAATTTTCCTTCGGCAGATTGTGTGGAAGGAGGACAGTTTCGACATTTCCTTCTCTGTTACTCTCCAGCATTCCGCATCATAGAGAAGCACAGAAAGTACACAGCTCTCGGTACAGTCTTAATTTGGTGTTTGTGCTGTACTGGGAAGACTTCCAAATGTTGTTGAGACTAGTAAAGGCTGTTCTCGCCTTATTCATTCTGTTGTTAATGTCCTTGCTTGTTCCACCGTCTGGTGTTACTATGCATCCTAGGTAAGTAGATGTGTCTGTCTATTCTAACTTCTGGTTCCTTATTGTTATTGGCTCTGGATTGCCGACGTTGAGTGTCATGACCTCTGTCTTCTTCAGATGGATGTTCAGACCAACCTGCTGGCTATACTTATTCAGTCTATCGGTTTTTTCCTGGACGTGTTGATGTTAATGTGCGAGTAGTGCAATGTTTTTTCTTTAATTGTTTCTGTCGTATTCTTAATTTCCGTAGAGCAATTTGATGATCGCCCCGTATAATTTCCTGGGATCTCTGGTAATTTCCAGGGATCTCTGTTAACTTCGGGGGATCTCTGGTAATTTTCGGGGATCTCTGGTGAGACACAGAAAGAATAGAACTACTGGTTTCTCATGCATGTCGTAAAAGGCAACTAAATTTTTAATGCACGAGGGGGCTTCAAATGAAAACCTTAAATATTTTTTTTCTAGATTTATTAAGAAAAAATGACACACAGCTGTATCATTTTTCGACGTAGTCACCATTGCGTTCTATACAAGTCCCCCAGCGCCTACAAAGTGCATGGATTCCTCCAGAAAGAATTCTTTTGGTCGCGTGCATAGCCACTCATGCACCACCTGCTGCACCTCTTCATCGGACCTAAAAGTCTTTCCTCCCATCATCTCTTTGAGTGGTCAAAAGACGTGGTAATCACTTGGGGCTAGGTCTGGCGAGTACGGCGGATGTGGAAGACACTCAAAGTGTAGGTCCTCGACGGTTGCAACCGTTGCACGGGCAGTATGGGACCGAGCATTGTTATATTGCAACAGTTCTTGACAGGCATCGACACGTCGTTTCTATTCTGGAGTAAGCTGCTGTGGCACCCACCTTGCAGAGACTTTGTGGAACTGGAGCACATCATGGATGATGTGGTGTGCTGAACTTTGACTGATGTCCAGAGGTGCGGATATCTCATTCACAATCACTTGGCGATTTTCCATCACGGTGCGTTCAACTGCTGCAATTGACTCTGGGGTCACTACTCGGTGTGCCTTACCCGATCGAGAACAGTCTGTCACAGAACTCACGCCGTTTCGGAATTTCCTACTCCACATGCACACTTTCTGGAGTGACAGCCATGCATCACCGTACTGGACCTTCATTTGCCGATGAATTTCTATAAGTTTCACTCCTTCGCTATTTAAAAAAAAACGGATAACAGAACGCTGCTCCTCTTTGGTGCATGTCACTAGTGGGGCGACCATCTTTAAACTCCTACTGTGACGTCATGTGGTTCGTCTGCACCGTGATGCCACCTGCAGGACACTCTTGATGTTCTTAGCAACAATACTGCCAACTTACATGACAATGGCACGGTGTTTCGAATATTTATCGCAAATTTAAGGTTTTCATTTGAAGCCCCCTCGTATTACTACAAAAACAATCACTGCAAGAGCCTATGAATGAATTGGTGCAGGATTCCTGCAGGGAGACAGCTCAGTAAGGCGCAAAAAGAGAAACGATAAATCTAATGGCTACTGTGACAGTCACCTGTATGTTACAGGGCCTGAAAAGGTTAGTTAAAAATAGTAACATTGTATCTTACAGTGTAAGGGACGACGAAGGTAAGTTGTGCCCGGTGTATACTACCCCGTACTAGCGACACTTAAGCCACAAAAACGTCAATCAAGAGCATCAACAGATAAAAGACAAAAATACTGCTACTCAGGTTCAGGATGACAAAACGCCGTTTACCAAGGAGTATAATCACGCCATATAGAAAAAGCCGAAAAGAGTTCGGATTGTTACCTCCGTTTATCTCTGCTGGAAGAGCATCCACGATAGGCGGCTGGAATGTTGGAACATTAAACGAAAAAGAACGAACCACACAAGTTGTAGCAGAAATTGAAAACTATAAAACTGACATCCAATGACTGTGCGGAATAAGAAGGGATGGAATACAGAATAACATTTAACACGGGAGAAACAGTGCTATATTCAAGTATTGATGAAGAAAACGCCACTGCACTGAAGGCGTGACTCTAATACTCTCAGACGTCTACTTAAATATTTTCAAAGAAAGCTATCAGGTCGCTGCCCTGGCAAAATTTAAAAATTAGAAAACTACCCACCACAAAAATATTTATAGAGTATGTGATTCCTATATATACACACATTGGGATTCTCGCCGGTGCAATGCAGTTCGTTCACTGTGCTGAGATCCTCCTTGTGTGATCTAAGGGATGAGATCGGAGCACTGATGGAGTTGTCCGTGAACAATAAAGATAGTCCTTAGACCCAAACCAAACCAAAGAAAGCAGTGGTCAGCTTGAGGCTATTTGTATCCCCATAAAGTTTGTCCAAGAATGGTACTGGTGACGGCCATATGTGCTGTCTTTGTTGCTCATAAGTCGGGCACTTTGAAGCAGATGTTTAGCGGTTATTTGATAGGTGCCACAGTTACACTCATCGGTTCCTATCTTTAGCTTGTTGAATAGATGATATCACAATCTGTTGTGGCCCGTGCAGAGTCTGAAGATTACCACTTGTTCTCTTCGTCTGGGGAGCCGCGGTAGCATAGTGGTTAGTGCACTGGCTTCCTAGCTCAGTGGTCTATGGTTCGATCCCCAGATGATGTGGGATTTTTTTAGGCCGCAAACGGCTCCTGGGTTGACCCAGCCCCAACTGGGTACCAGAGCAACTCTGGAAAGGTTAAGGCGAACGGCGTGATGCTGACCACATCTCCCCTAGTGTGCCGACGGTCAAGAAAATATGGGCCTAACACCATATTCCCAATATGCCTCAATGGGCGTGTAACGGGATCCTTTACCTTTACCACTTCGTCTGAGCTGGTAATATGCGTCAAGGTGTGTGTGTTCTGTATGCTCTGCATCCCATTTGTTTTTGTATCTGGTTCTTATGAAACTCTTTGTATGAGATTAACTAAATATAAATTATACATGGAAATACATCCCTACAAAAATAAGAATGTTCAACTCAGATGTCAAGTCAGTCACTTGGTATGTCTCTGAAATATGGACAATAACAAAATCGACAACCTCGAAATTAGATGTTCATAAATGGGTGAATGCACACACTTGAAAGATTGAAATGGTATGATAAGATCCTAATATGAAACTAAGAGAAAGCACCAGACAAATACCAGCGAAATAAGAGTTAAGGGTATTCTTTGATACACACAATGTAAGTGGTATTATGTAGCAGAATAATAAAGACCACACAAAGAAACTAAGAATAAAACAAAATTAATAAAGGAGGTTAAGATAGACAAAATATTGCTGACATAAGAAGACATAACAGTTTATTGTAAACTAAAATGTATAGAAACACTAAGGGCAAACAACCAAGACAATGAATACAGGTAGGAAGAAACCATAAGAAAATGGTATATCAAAGTGTGTCATCAGAAGATGAGTTTTCTTGTCTGCACTTAATGTAATCTTATATTTATGACTTACACGTGGAAAGACAATTAACTACAGACTCACTTCACACATTCAAAGACTAAATCCACTGTAACTAAAGTCATATTCTAAAACTTTTTGTGTTGCTACATAATAAGAAACAAATAATGCAACCTGGTTTTCATTGTTACCCATTTTGAAAATTAATGCAAGTGTCTTCCACAGTTTGACCTGGTTTGTGATCGTGAGTACCTGGCCGCCCTTACACAGACACTGTTGACATTAGGTCACGCAATCGGCTCAATAGCCTTCCCATACTTCGCTGACAACTACGGAAGAAAACCCGTACTGCTACTGTGTTCTTTTCTGTGGTTTGGTTCAGCTCTTGGGCTTGCTTTTTCTGTCAATTACACCATGTTTGCTGTTTTTAAAACATTGGTGGGAATATTTTTACAGGTAAGAAGACAATCAGTAGTTGTCTTTGTATCATGATTTCTGTACTAAATAAACTTGCAAAATTTCATGTCACGGCTATGATGATGATGATGATAGTGCAACAGTCGCAGGGATGACAGTGAAGAGGTTACTAATGAGGATGTTTGCGATGACATTGTGTATTTTAAAAATAAGTATCATGATGACATCTGTGATGGCAGAATTATGATAAATATGTTGATACTGCTGACAATAGATGATTTTATGATATAAGTGTGATAAGAACCTCAGAAATGAGGTATCTGAGAAAGGTGGCTGAAGTAACAAGAAGGGACATGGTCCGCAACCAGACGATACGTCAAAGTCTAAAAACCCAACCCCTGCAGACCCAAGTAGAACAGTCCCAACTAAGATGGTTTGGCCATCTCTGCAGAATGGGAGAAGATCGGCTGCCACGGCAGGTAAGGGAGGCTAAGGACCAGGGATCCAGACCTCCAGGACGACCTAGAGTCCGCTGGGAGGACAACATTAGACAATCTCTGAAGGACCGAGGACTAGAATGGAACCAGGCTCCAAACCTCCACAACTCACGGTAGAAGAGGAACGACTAAGTAAGTAAGTGTGACCAGATGGTGCATGTAATAATGGATGTAACTTCTGTGAGAAAGTCAGTAAAAAAAAAAAAAATAGTCTATTTCCTATTATGCAACCTAAAATTCAACATTGTATGTACAGGGTGTTTCCCAGACATCTCTGACAGTCATGATAGAGATTTTGACCAGCCGTCAACGAGGGTTCATGTTTGGATGTTTGACCTGTGTGATCGGAACACTAAGTATAATGCTAATGGTGCCTGTAGCATATCTCCTAAGAAGTGACTCTTGGAGGGTTCTAGAGCTGGCATATTGTATTTACTTTATCTACATTATCCTCTACTTGTTGTAAGTATATTATGTCGTTTGAGATAAAATATCTAAAAAATGAAGAGATAAAAATGATATCGTCAATGCCAAATGAGCCGGGCTTTTTACTTTCTGTAGGGAACTAAGTGATTGACTGAATGATGGATGAACTGTTTGACAATGTGCGTCAATGAATGCGTACGAATGCTTATTCTGCAAGTTTTGTTGTTACTTGTCTGAATAAATTAATGATACTAAATGACAAATTAATTCATGTAACTATACTCTCAGCTTCATGGATGAGTCACTTCGATGGTTAGCAGCCAATGGTTTTCAAGAACGCGTAATGGAGGGGTTAAAAAAAGCTTCTCGATGGAACTGCCGCAGCTTAGACAAGGTTGTTTCTGCCTTTTACAAGGTATTTTAAATGCATGGTTCATTATGTGTGAATATAAATACGTGGCTGATGATGCTGGCAGTGTACATCCTTCATATCCGAAACTGCGAGAAGCAAGATTAGCATATGATCCATTGTTTAGGAAGCAACTCTAGAACAAGATTCATAATGCTAAAAGTTAAGACTAGTATTTAGTACCTGGTGTATAAAATACAACAAATGGCGAAGCTGGATTTTATAGTAATGGATTATCACGAACACAAGACAGTACATTAGAAAATTACATCATCATATCTTTTCTTTAACACAGTTTTCTTCTAACAATTAATCCTCAATATTTTCTTGAATTTGTATTTAGTGTTTAACTGACGTACTTTAAGAACATAGTGACCACATAACATCATCTCTCGTTTCCGTCTAGTGTTAACATAAATAAACGGTGATGAATAGTTTTCCTTCATGTAACCGCCATTACAACTGGCCCTAGTAAAGTAGGCTGCACCAAAGCACGTCATGTGCTGTTGTGGTTGCTGTGACAACTTGTTTTACTCGGTAAATTTTCTAGCCTCAGTCACAACTTTACATTAGTTCCCTCTTAAGATGTTATAATATTAGGTTTGATGCACGGGAATTAACTGTGTTCAGATGGCAAGATAGGTAGGGCGAATGATGTAAAGCAGGAGCATAGGATGATTTCTGTTGACATCAATGCTCTGTGTGGTTGTCAGGGGGTCTCGGAGCAAGTAAAGATAGAATAGGATTACTCCTTCCTCAGGCATGTCGTAAGAGGTGACGAAAATGAAGCTGTGCATGCGGCTGGCAACCTCATCGCGTGAAACACATTACTACAGAAACCGCCACTACAAGAGCACAGGACCTTTTGACGCAGCCTTCTTGCAAGGAGACCAGCTGTAATAATGGTGGGGCAAAAAGAAAATAAATGAACGAAATCAAAGTAATACTTTTGTTAGTGAGGATAGAACAGAGTCTGATTCAGCTGATCAATGTGTATGGCTTGCAAGTAGTGAAAGAGATGAGAAGATTGTGTTGAGAAATAATTATGGAGGAAGTGTGGTGTTGAATCGATGCTTCAGGTCACATGACCAGAAGGTTAAGAGTTGAGGTTGGTCATAAGACATTCAGTAAACATTTAGCCTTAAGACGTTGTCACGAGAGGTGAATTAGTGTAGAAGATAATGAATAAAAAGATGTATCAGATTGATACGTAGTATAGCTGCCAGCTAAGAGTCTTGTTTTATAAGTAATACCCCAGTCTCAGAAATGAGCACTAGTGTATGGATGTCATAGGAAATAGTTAGACTATAAAGAATCTGGCCTAGCTGGTAATTATTCAGCATCAGAACCTGAATTGTCTCCTCTCAACAACTATCCTATGCAATAATGTTATGTCTAGGGAAAATAACAAAGTAATTAAGTAACTGCAAACCAAACTGTAAAAGAGTTACTCAAGACTTGAATACAATTGATTGATTTATTGTTTTTCTCTTTTTGAAAACTAGCAAGATGGAGTGAAACTCAAATTGATGATGATGATTGTATACACAATGATGAAATGTGTAACAAACACAATTACTTTTTAAAAAATACACATTGTTAATAGTTCCTTCTTCTTGGAACTTGATCACTTTTAAAATTAAATGCCCTTTTAAATAAAAGTTCAATTATTCTATTCTCACAGTTCCTTGACTTGAATTTGAAAACTTTATTCACTGTTATAAATTCTTAATAGAGTCTCTGTGACTTAGATTCTGTTTTTCACAATAATATGTCCCAACAACAACTCATTGTCATCATGTGTCTTAATAAGTGTGGTGAGCCATATTTCATTAATCAGGTCAGTTGTAGACCACGTAGCTTTGGTTGACAACACCATATGTCCCTCTGCTGTAACTGTGGTTGAAAAAGCCCAGGTCATAGGGTTCCCAAACCAGACTTTGGGTAATCACTAGGTGCCTGAATGCTTCTTTGCTTTGCACAGGAAAACCAGAGTCTTCAGTTTTGCTAACAGTAGGTTTCAATAGGACCCTCAATCAGAAACACAGAGCATCTAAAGGCCGTACGGGCTTCACACACTGATGAATGGCAAAGGCGCTGGGTGGTGTAACACTGTCTTCTGTGTTCTGTATTCGATTTTGGCGGTGAGTGACATTGTCCTCCCTGCCTTCCCCCTTATATACGATCACATCTGGTGTATGTGAAACAATAAGACCATTCGCTGGTACCTTCATCCATTTTCTCGTAAAACGTGTAGCATCTGGTCCAAAATGTGCTTGTAGTAAAACTTCCATAAATTCCTGTAACGTTATTTTTCCACCAATTTTTTCATCTCGGTCTGGTTTTACACAGACGATCTGGCGATATCGTTCCATATAGCTATCCTTTTCCTATATTCAATGTACATTTTGCTAGTGCAGCCAAAACAGGTCAAAACGTCTTACGATCCTTGTTTTTCTGCCTTCTAACACACATATCTCCGGCTACACTGCACATAAAGCATAGATATAGGCATCTAGATAATGCATAGGCTATGTAATATCGTACCTTTATAGCCATTTATGTTGGAATCCATCTGTCTTTTCACCATAATAACAGAAAAGCTCACATCTACGAACGATTGCATATTTCCATTTTGTTTACTAGCCTAGAAGCCTAAGGGTCATGCCTCGAACTATCTCTCTTCCAATTGGATGACCTTTGCAGTACACAGTTTAGGTGGTGTTAGTTATATTTTTGATTGTCGAGACATTGGTTCAGTCGAATAGTGACAGACGAAACGCGCCGCGTGCCAGAGTCGAAGTATAAGGTTTCTTGAGAAAGAATGATTTCTATGTTACGATTTGTTGTTAAAGAAATAGCGTTCATCAAATATAAGTTTCATTAGTGTATTCGCAAGTATGTCTTCATTATTATTATATATTTGAGTGGGAAGACTGTAACAAGTATGATCCTTATTTTGTGCTTATGGTTTGAGACATAAAGTCATTCTCCCGGTACTGACATTTATGACTGCTAGAATAGACAGTATTATTTTAAACAGACCGTCAAGTTTTATTTCAGAACTTGTATATCAATATTATTACTATGAAAATAACCCCACATCTCACCTATTTATATTGTAGCAATGTGCTATTGTTCAAGGACAGTGTTTGAAGAAGATTACCAGGATGTCCTCTGTTACGTCACTATCATCATAATTATATTTTACTTCTAAAATGAGCTGTATGACATTCTTTGTTTCATTCGATGGATGCCTTGTTCAGTTATCTCATGTGTACATCATATATCTCCACAATACTTAAGAAAATTCACTGACAAAACATTGAGAAAATCCACTAATAAAACAACCAGCAAACAGTTACCATACATATCATCTTCTATATTATCACAACCAATACAAGGTGCCATAGTTTATCATCTTCTATATTAGCACTACCAATACAAGGTGCCATAGTTTATCATCTTGATATAAATGTCTGGTGGAGCAGTTACTCTATTCTTTATTTGTCTCTGCACAGATCTTCGGGAAACAGGTGGGAAGATTATAAATAATAACTGATATAATATTTTGCTCCTACTGTGTGTAAAGACAGTTGTGTTTGAGAGTTCATAATTAGGTTCCTTTCTAGCACCAGGTCCAGCCTTTTACCATTTTTTAAAGTGTTTTAGCATACCCACAGTTCTACCTTCTACTGAGGAGCCCTGTTAAATGGCTGCACTATTTTCTCTTGTGTATCTGAATGTATTACCTTAAAGCTTGTGGCCTAATCATTATTCTGAACTGTTCAATAGTTATTATGTTTATTTAATTTTTGTTCACCGATTTTTAGAAACAAATAATAAAGCATATATTTGAGTTTATTTTTCTTTTTTTGACCATGTCTGGCTTTAGTACTAGTTGCCTGTGGTAGTGTTAATTGTGTTATTACTTCTTCCAGTGTTGTCGATGGATGTGTGAATATTTCAGAAGTTAAGTTTTACTGTAATTTACTACTTGCTACAAATAATTATTTTACAAAATACATTATTGATTTTAATAAAAAGTATCTTAATGAGAATACTTTTATGATGTCAAAGCCCCAATGATCTTGTAGCTGTTTCTGTAGCAATATGTTTTACATGATGAAGTTACCAGCCACATGCACTACAACCATATATTAGTCACACTTTCATCATGCCATAAGGAATACTAGTCCCCATTATCTTCTTTGTGTTTTTTAATTTGGAACAGAATCTATGGTTTAATAAGAATATGTTTAAATATTTATCTTGAAATTTCTTTTAAATATTTATCTCGAAATTTCTTTGCAATATTTTCACATCTTAGGAAGACGGTAGTGAAACACATCAGTGTAACAGTCATGATGAACCTACAGAGACTGTTCATGCCCCATTTATTTTGACAGACACGAAACCAAAAGACACTGTGATGAACCAGAGAGACGAGATTTTTACAGAAAATGGGAACCTTCAAGAGGATGATACAGTTGATGAGAAACTTAATTTTATCAGTCTTTTCAAAAAACAAACACTCAGATTTTATACAGCCTTCTGCACTTTAGCCTGGTGAGTGAAGCACAGATCATGCAGTGTATATGTTATTCTTTATGGCTTCTAAGTGATTAACATAAATGCTGAAATTACAAATTACGGCATTTTATACTTTGTAATTTCCACAAACTGAACTTGCAAAGTTGTATATTATTCCTGAATTTGGCTTTTTAAACAGATTAAAAAAAAAAATTAATGCACTAACAGAGACTAGGTAAACGCAATTATAAACCTTAATTTCTTTTGCTGCAACAAACATAGTCAGGTATTTTTTAATGATCATATTTGATAATATAACTATATTTTCTCCTGCCAGGTTCTTCAACAATCTGACCTACTTTGCGCTGTTCCTGATGTCCTCGACCTTATCTGGAAGTTTGTATTTGAATTACTTTCTCAATTGCTTAGTGGAGTTCCCGGCAGCAATCTTCGTCTACTTCTATATAGACAAGTACGTTCTATAAATGTCTGACTCTTACAGGGCCAGTCAAGTACATTTGGGTGACATTTAACACAAACATGCTAAAACTAACATATTTTTCAGTGATATTTGTCGAAATTCATTACCAGTATTGACACCAGTGGTGTAAAATGTTACAGTAAAAATATTTTACCATAAAATGTATCTTTCAGTGCAAATTCGTACTGTCTGACAACTAGTTCTAAGTTTCAATACATTGACATATGTGCAGCAATATTATGCGCATTTCCTGACAAATGTTTTAGTACCTACCAAGTTTACTTTCCATTTCCTATTGTTAACGGGGTCGTTTGAATACATGTCTATATGGTTACTTTTTTCCCTACTAGAGTTACTTGCCCTTATGCTAACTTCCTCTTCCTGTTTTTCTGGTTCTAATAACATGGTTGATTAAAACGTGTCGAGTTATATCCCGTGATGTTCAGACACTGGACATAAATCCAGCAACCTTGGAGGATGAAGCTGCAGATCACACCACGTGGAGATGCTCTTTACGGCGCAACTTCAAACTGGGTGAAAAGAAGCTCACACGGTAAGCAGAAGAAAGGAGAAAACTTTGAAAGGTACTCCAGGAAAAACAGAGCTGAGGGCTGTCACAGGGGCGCATCCCCATAACCACCTATGACTGAAGTGGCTATTATTGTTATATTCAGGCTTCGTGATTGTGCTTCATTATGTGAGAATATTAGACAGTCAGTCACATCTCGTTACATCTACCAATATTCACTCTATACAACAATAAATATCAACACCTATTGCAATTAATTAAAATATTATTACACTAGCAATAACCCGTCAAACTTGACGGGTGTTTAATTATAGTGTGCTGTTTTCGTTCCCGGATGAGCAGATAGAAGTACATTCTTAGAGTGTTTTGGGTTTCTTTCCATTATACAGTGTATTCAAACTGTTCATGAACACCGTCATTTGAACGCTTTTCTTTGTTGATTGTAACTATTTTCGGGAGAGTATATATAATGGAGACAATACATTGCTGCTTCTTCTATAGTCTCGCCTGCTCGCTGCGATTGACGCCACCGTCTTTTCCTGTTAGTAGCTGCAGATTGGGCAGCCATCTTATCATCTTGATCATTGTGTTAAACCGTTCTAATACAATTCACTTTGGTATGTTATTGGCTCATGCACACCAATTTTTGCGCACTTGTTCTTTGTCGAGCGCTACTAATTTCGTGAAAGAATTTAAAAAAAAAAACAAAGTATTTGTTTTATATAACACCCACGCCGCGCAAGTTGCACACCGTGCGTTGCGCACTTTTTTTTCTGGCGCGAGTTACTATTTTGAGCGAGACCGACCGACGTAACATACATCGGTAATTATGTTAGTGTGTACGAGGGGCGTTCAGAAAGTAATGCACCACATCGTTTTTCTCAGCTAATAATGAAGATAGAAGCATGAAATTTTGCACACTTCAAATATGGCATATGCCAATTGTGTGCATTAAATTGCACTGCAACCAGCCAAATAATACGGCTGCCCTAAACCGTTGAAATGGAGTGTGTTAGCAACTTGCGTTATAAGCAGTGAATTGTGATAGAATTTCTCGTTGCAGAGAAGGAAACTGTTGTGAATATTCACAAGCGTCTATGTGATTTGTATGGAAGTTTTGCAGTCGACAGGAGTACAGTCAGTCGCTGGGTTCAGAGAATCAAAGAATCGGGAAGTGGAGATACGGAGCTGCTTGATCGGCCGCGCTGTGGACATCCTGCCACAGCCACCAACGCAGAAATGTTGAAATGCGCTGAGGGCATTATTCTTACTGATAAGCGAATCACTACTCAACAATTGGCCTTAAAGCTGTCAGTCAGTATTGGTAGTGCAAATGCAGTTATAAAAACTCTCGGATTTTCTAAGGTTTGCGCAAGATGGGTTCCTCGAAGTCTCACAAATGACCACCGATTGCAAAGGAAAGCAATTTCTTCTGAATTGTTGGAGCGTTTCAATGCTGATGGAGAGAACTTTTTGGCTAAGATCGTTACAGGTGACGAAACCTGGGCACATCATTTCGAACCTGAGACAAAAAGACAGTCAATGGAGTGGCATCATCCGCAATCCCCACGAAGAAAGAAATTCAAGACAATTCCTTCAGCTGGAAAGGTCATGACCACTGTCTTTTGGGACATTGAAGGTGTGATTCTTGTGGACGTTATGCCAAGAGGAGAGACAATCAATTCGCAAGCTTACATTAAGACATTGAAAAAACTCAATCAACGTTTTCGCAGAGTTCGGCCGCACAAGAATCCAGCAGACCTGCTTCTCCTTCACGACAATGCGCGACCTCACACAAGTCTGACAACACAGGAAGCAATCACCAAATTGGGTTGGACTGTACTACCCCATCCACCCTATAGTCCCGATTTAGCACCCTCTGATTTTCATCTATTTGGTCCACTTAAAGATGCTCTCCGTGGGACAACGTTTGAAGATGATGAAGGAGTGATTCATGCAGCGAAGGAATGGCTACATGATCAAGACAAAATCTGGTACGGGCTAGGAATACATGCACTTGTTTCGCGCTGGCCTAAAGCCGTACAAGTTGATGGGGATTATGTTGAATAATACCGATGTTTACATGACATATCCATGTATATTGTGTATAAATTTCATGCTTTTTGAATAAACAGCTCCTGAGAAAAACGATGTGGTGCATTACTTTCTGAACGCCCCTCGTAGATAGTGTGTAGATTTGTGACAGCTATGCAGATTTAAGTTTTTAATATCTTTTAAATGCGAAATCTGTTAGTTATCACATATTTTTTCCCCAAATTATTTAGAGTTATCTCATCCTGCCTATAAAACTTTATGTAATAGCATATTATTTCTCACAGTTATTTGACACACTTCTTGTCAGCTAGTTTAGTTTTAATAATTATTTGTTGACTACCAAATTTATGTGACTAATGATGTGAAGTCTGTCATGTTTCTTTGGGTATATCATACAGTGCTGATAAAATGTAGTTCTTCTATTATAATTTATTTCCCAGTCCTATCTGATTTAATATTTTATTGACCACCATGCATACTTGACATGTAACAGACTTAATACAAAATGGTGTTTAATCACTTTATCATATTATGTCTATTAATTTCATAAATCACATTAACAAATCAAACTAAATCACAGATTGGGCAGAAAAATATGCTTTGCAGTGTTCAGTTTTATAGCTGGTGTCTCTCTGATGGGTGTGGCTCTGACAGCAGCTATATCTGGTGAGCAAGCACTGTAAGTTACAACATGACAGTTAAATCAGTTATGAATTTGTATTCCAAATTATATAATCAAAACAGGCAAAAATACCATCTATCATGCTTAATTTTCAGGGACTATTCTTCAGTATAGACTAATTAAGTTATTGCTAAACTCATAGATAACCAGGTGCCTGGGTCAGAGAAAACTAAGAAAAGCTCCTTAACTATTGACTTTTAATAAGGGTGAAGCACTAGCTGTATGTTAGCTTACAGCGCTTATTGCCCTTAGCTTATCTATAGCCAC
This sequence comes from Oreohelix idahoensis, assembly GCA_024509875.1. Classification (NCBI taxonomy): domain Eukaryota; kingdom Metazoa; phylum Mollusca; class Gastropoda; order Stylommatophora; family Oreohelicidae; genus Oreohelix; species Oreohelix idahoensis. The sequence continues at coordinate 38,143 of JAMPIV010003697.1, forward strand.
TCCTGATAATTTGCTGCGGCTGTACAGTAGAATTACACTAACTGTAGGATAGTTGACTTAATTTTCCACAGCTTTACAGTAATTATTTTATTTTACATTTGGACCATTATGAATACTGGACAAAGCTGCACTAACAAAAGGGCTACGTATACAAACTACAACATTTAAAAAATAAGTGTATCAGACTCTGTTACCACATTCTTTCCAAATCATTCGTACAAAATTTTTTACAGTTTTTGAAAGCAATACCCCATTATTAATAAATGTGAAAAAATACAGCACAACGAATTAAAATGTATGGGAACACCGTAAAACAAAAATGATTGAATCACATAATCAATGAATCAGTTACCCACAACAACAATTACCGTAAGTGATAAAAATAGCTTTATGTCTAAACGTTTCAGCACGTTAGAAATTGTACATTACCCAATCGGTAATACAGATTAAATAAAATCGTTGTCATTAAGCAAATATTACAGTAAACTGAATCAGCTGTTTATAGGACAGGTCCTTAACCCAGAAAATCGAAATATTCCGAAAATTGAAAGTTTATTTTGGCCGACTTTTGTGTGAATTCTAAATCATATTTTGGGCTACTTTGGTTGATATCCGAAAACCGAAAAAAATCCGATTTCTGAAACACGGCCGCCCCCGAGCAATCCGGATTCTGGGTCACTGACCTGTAATGGACACTAAATGCCCTAACTGAAAATAAAGTTATGTTGACTGGAATGTTTCCAGAAAAAAATTGATCTGCTTGCCATTAGCACTATTATGTTTCTAACAAATTAAAACCAATTTTAACATAGTCTTTGAACAGTGTGGTTAAAAATCACTCTTTCTTGCTGTACACATAATCCTCCAACGTTCATCCATTTTTCTCATTTTTGTCATTCACATCAGATAATCACAGCTGGTGAATTTATAAATATGTTCTAGGTGCCAGGCAGGTGGCCGTCATATTTGGCAAATATTGTTTTTTACCTTCAACTGTTCTCTCTCTCTCTCTCTCTCTCTCTGTCTCTCTGTCTCTCTCTCTCTCTCTGTCTGTCTCTGTCTCTCTGTCTCTCTCTGTCTCTCTCTCTCTCAGTTTCTTTCTCTATTGATTATTCTTTATTTCTATTTCTGCTCTTTGTTTTCTGTCGTTATTTCTTTATCAATAATCACTCCACAGAAGAACAAGACACAGTGATCAAAGTGCTGGCCATAATAGGAAAATTTGGTATCACCGGCTCATTTTCAGTACTTTTCACCATAACCCCTGAACTATTTCCAACCAATGTAAGGTGAGCGTTAGAGATATGAACAAGTTATTTATGAAATGTGAATTGTATTTCTTTTGCATCTAACAAAATCTTTTAAGAGTGTATAATTCTGATTTGGAAATGATGTAAAGAAAGTTATTAATATATGATGTGCAAAAGTTTAAGTGATTAAGTACTGGTTGAACCGCATACTTCAAACACAAAATTTAGAGAAAAAAATGCATTCCACGGATCCAAAAACATGTTCTGACATTAGGATTAAAACATGAGGAGACTTTCTTCTTCTTCTTTTCATTCCTCGTGGAGCAACCACTGCAGATGGTCCCCTTAAAGGAAGCCTTCACCAAACATTCTTGTATTCTTGCAGCTGTGGTTTGTGCAGCAATGTATGTTACATGATGAGGTTGTCAGCCCCCATGTACAGCCTGGTTGTAGTCGCCTCTTATGACATGACTGAGAGTGTAGTAGTCATATTTTTGGTCTCCTCATAAACCCTTGGGAACTACACAGGACATTATGAGACTATGACAGAGGACATAAGATGACCAGGACATTATGTGACTCTGACATAAGATGACCAGGACATTATGAGACTATGACAGAGGACATAAGATGACCAGGACATTATGAGACTATGATAGAGGACATAAGATGACCAGGACATTATGAGACTATGATAAAGGACATAAGATGACCAGGACATTATGAGACTATGACAGAGGACATAAGATGACCAGGACATTATGAGACTATGATAGAGGACATAAGATGACCAGGACATTATGAGACTATGATAGAGGACATAAGATGACCAGGACAATGTGAGACTACGATAGAGGACATAAGATGACCAGGACATTATGAGACTATGATAGAGGACATAAGATGACCAGGACATTATGAGACTACGATAGAGGACATAAGATGACCAGGACATTATGAGACTATGATAGAGGACATAAGATGACCAGGACATTATGAGACTATGATAGGGGACATAAGATGACCAGGACATTATGAGACTATGATAGAGGACATAAGATGACCAGGACATTATGAGACTATGATAGAGGACAAGATGACCAGGACATTATGAGACTATGATAGAGGACATAAGATGACCAGGACATTATGAGATTATGATAGAGGACATAAGATGACCAGGACATGATAGAGGACATAAGATGACCAGGACATTATGAGACTATGATAGAGGACATAAGATGATAAGGACATTATGAGACTATGATAGAGGGCATAAGATGACCAGGAAATTATGAGACTATGATAGAGGACATAAAAAACGAGGACATTATGAGACTATGATAGAGGACATTAGATGACCAGGACATTATGAGACTATGATACAGAAAATAAGATGACCAGAACTGAGGTGGCAGCTGTAGGTGTGACTGTAATAGTCGTTGTGTTGTTGTTGTTCAACTAGGGCTGCTGAGCTTCTCGCTTTTTTGCAGCCAATACCAAGTTGAAGACTCCTCTGTATTATCTACACTGTAGATCTAGGCTTTTTCTGTGGCTTTTCTGCCATTCTGAAACGTGTAAAAAGAGTTGAAGTCATGAGCTCCAGTTTCTCCAGCTTGGCTTGCATTTAAAAGGATCATCACATCTGGTACCAAGCTAGGAGTAAGAAGTGCGTGGCATACTGTGCATTCCCGGCCATCCAAGGGGGATTTCCAACTATGCAGAGCTATATACTGTGCTCTAGTTCTGGGCTCTCCCAAGAAATGTTCACGTCCTACACAGTGCCACTTCTCAACTCCCCCTGTCCGCCATGGGCCCATCGTGAGATCCTCCTGCACGCAACTAATCAGGTAAAAAGCCAAAGTTACATCTAGAGCTCAAGTGACTCATCCAAGCTGTGTGTGCAATGCTGGATCCTCAACATGTTTTACCAAAGGGGGAATCCATGGAAGTGTGTGGATGATTTCAAGAGTCAATGAAGGTGTAGTTAGCCTCACAGACAGAGGTTCACATTCAAATCTACATACTATAGCATTGTGCATAGCTGGTGGTCATATAAAAATGACTCCAGATATGTCTCCATGCATAATAGTCGTTGTAGTTTGCAGAGGTGGAAAGTCAGAGGGAGTGAGAGTAACGTTTATCACACTAATGAGAGATTGGCAGAAGCGGCGACAGTGACTTTATTGGTGTGGTGAAGTGGGATGTTATAAATATTTATAGGGGACTTAGTGTACTGACTGAGATCAGCTGTGAAGGTATCTATATCTATTAAAAGTAGTGTATTATAGATAACCTTACTTGCTACCACATATCTCTTTATCTCAGTCAGAATTATTCTGGAATAGTGTGATGCTACGTTATGTGTCTAGGGTATGTGTATGAAGAAGTGTAAGTCACAACAACAGACAGATAAACAATTTAATGTAATCCACTACTCTTGACAACACTGTGACACTCACATACATATAACACTCTACAAAGATATCTTAAAAGAGTCACTGATAAACTTTCGAATAACAATATGTATTCATTACTGGCATGAATGAATATGTGTCCTGATTCAACTACAAGGGAACCAGGAATCACAATCAATTTAAATTACAAGTTATGTACAGAATGTATTTAATATGAATATTGTAGTGACATATATTATTACAAATGTTCTATGTGTGTCAGTTGTGTAGTAGTAAAATGAGGTAATACTGGTTTTGTTTTGTTCAAGCTCTGTTGGTATTTGTCATCATGACTTCAATAGTTTGTCTTTAGGGACTATTATTGGAGATGTTCACAGTTCCTGATTTTAAGACAAGTAAATTCCCCTCTGAATGGTATTTTTATAAAGTTATTTCAAGATGAGGGGACATAATGTTGAGCTCAGCTGGCCAATTCGCTTATCTGGCGTGATGGCGGCAGGAAAGGACTCCTCTGCTCGAATTCTCCTCTGGGCTCAGGAGACACCTCACTGATAGCTAAAAAGACCAAGGAGTATGCTGTCCGACTCTGGATTCAGCAAATCTCTGACCAGATGCTGCTCACTACCATCAAGACCACTGTCCCTGAAATCAAGAAGGATGTACCTTCTACTTCAAACTAATTTATATTCTCTTTTACACTGATCACAATACAGCACAAACATTGCGTTCAGAGCGTTAGGCCAACAGTCAGCTTCATTTGAAATACTTTATTCCAGTATTACCCTTCTTAATGGTTACTACGCCTCTGCACTTCCAGCATTATTTCTTTCTAGTCCATCATCCAGGTGTCAGTGTACTACTTGGCCATTCCATGCCGTTTTACTTCTCTCCGACACCCTCTGTTCAGGCTGGAGCATTATAGGCTTTACCTCACGTTTGCCACTGAACTACACATATATATACAGGCATAAATCAACAATTCACATTCAATTTTTCATTAAAAGATACTGAATGGTTCAAGCTTACCACAATTTCATGGAAATAAACACAGATACGTTGATTAGCAATGAATTCTGGCACAAACTGGCACAAATTCCGTTCTGCCTATGTTCCAGGCTTTTATTTTAGCAAAAATGTGAGCTGGCTTCAACGTACTGTCGCTTTATCAAGCTTATTTGAATTAGTGGTCTCGAACTAACGCTCCCAAGTGTGTATATCAGCGAGACTGGCCAATGAGCCACGTTTCGACAAGTGTTTGAAAAAATGTTACCTTTTCCCGTCTCCCCTAACAACCAAGATAGTATTTATAGCCCGACCAATCGTGGTTAGGCTTTCATTTGTTGCGCTCCAATCAATTTGGAGTTTACATGGTAGGCTATTTATGTAACGTAAGGTTTTTTCAAACACGTTATAAAAAAAATTTTATGAGCAGAAATGATTTTATGCTGTCAGGCACCCCCAATATTTTATTTTGGGTATAATTTATTAATTCCTGGACTATTTGCGTAACGTTTTACATATTATTTGTCAGCAAACCCTAAGGAACCCAAAAATACTAATTTAAAGGAGCTACGTGGCTGCGTTCAAAATATGCAATTTCTTCTATCTCCTGTTTAGAAGATGTGCTGTCTGGGTACTGTTATGTGTTCAAACGTAAACCCATCTATTGTTATCTTTTCTAATAAGAGTCTGTTATGATTTATAAACCTAACTCTGGGAAAGGGTAGTGTATTTTATCACTGTCCGTCTGAAAAAAAATTAGTGCATGTAGACTTACACGCGTGATGGTAGTAATTGTGTATCGCGCGAAGCGGGTTTAGTGTTCGGCTTTCTGCCTCTCCCTTCTCTTTTTATCCCTTTAGTCCATCTGTTCGTTCGTTTTGGTAACGCAGTATAATTAATGTTAGGGTTAATTTAGGTCATTACGCAGTACGTCTCAATGCTTTTCCAAGAAATACAGCACACGTTTCATTGAAGAAGGCGGGTAATAATACAGTAAGCTTTACTATCAACGTGAAAGCGTTACAATTTGCAGACGAAGCAGAAAACAAGGGGGATTTCGAGTACATTCTTTGTGATAGCACTGTCATTTTACCATTGCTCTTTTCTTTATTATATGTATTTATTAGGCTTTATATTTAATTGATAATTTATATATGTGGATTAGAATATTCCATGACACCTCCCCTCTTAAAACAGACATTATATGTCAGTCCTTTATTCTATATACACATAGAGAAATTTATTATTATTTCTGGGGTTTACGGTGATTCTCATCACACGGATGGCGGCTTAAAAAATCCGCTCCCAGATTGGTTTTTCCAGATATATATTCAATGCTAAAATTATATGGAGCCAGAAGCAAAGACCATCGGAGTAACCTAGAGTTCTCATGCTTAGCCTGTGCTAAAAACGATAAAGGTTTGTGGTCAGTTTGCAACTTAAATGCCTTCCCATATAGATAAATATTGAATTTCTTTATTGCCCATATTACTGCAAGACATTCTTTTTCGCTAGTTGAGTAGTTGATTTCAGCTTTATTCAACTTTCTGCTAGCATATGCCACTGGGCTTAATTCCCCATCCAATGCATCTGATTTCTGTAGTAAAGTTGCACCTAGCCCAATATTACTTGCATCCGTCCTTACTATGAATTCTTGACTTAAGTCAGGTAATTTCAAAATGGGTTTACTTGTGAGCTTTTCCTTCAATTCTTGGTAAGTCATTTCACATTGTGGTGTCCATGTAATGCGATCTGGAAGTCCTTTACGTGTCAATTCCGTTAAAGGTGCACATATGGAATTAAAGTTTTTGATATACTTCTGGTAGAACCCACATAATGAGACAAAGGATCTCACGTCCTTCTTGGTTTGTGGTCTCGGGGCTTTCTGTAGTTTCTCTAAATTCTTTGGGTCAGGGGTCATGTTTCCCTGATAAACTGTGTGTCCCAAAAATTCCAATTCTTTACATCCAACGCAACATTTGGTTGGTCGGGCTGTTAAATTTGCCTCCCTAAGTCGATCAAACAGCATGTTCAGAGAGTCAATGTGTTCCTCAAATGTTTCTGTTGCTATAAGGATATCATCCATAAAATTTGTTATACAGGGATTATTCAGAGGATCCAATAATTTTCTCATCATTCTAGAGAAGACACTAGGCGCATTCTTCAATCCAAATGGCAATCTATTAAACTCATAGTGTCCTTCTGAGGTACTAAAAGCTAGGTATGGTCTAACCTCAGGCTTTACTGGAATCTGATAGTATCCTTTACTCAGATCCACTTTTGAGAAATATTTAGCTTTATTTAGTCTGGCAAACAGCTGATTTGTATCCGGCAATGGATCCACCTGTCCTTCTGTAATAGCATTCAGTCTCCTGTAATCTATACAGAGTCTATGTTCTCCAGAGGGCTTCCTTAAAAGTACAACACCGGAACTATACGAAGACTCACTGTGCGAAATAATTCCTTCCTTCAACAGATAGTCTATCTCTTCCTTCAAAGCTTTTTCCTTAGCAAACGGAATCGAATATGGTTTCATACAGACAGGTGTGGAGTCTATTAATTTCATATCATATTCCAATAGGTTTGTATGCCCTGGTCGGTCTGTTAACACCTCTGCATGATTATTTAGAACCTGTTGCACTCTCTCTTTCTGAGTTTTCGTTAAATGTGTACTGATTTTCACCTGTGCTGCTGTCTCACAGGGGTGTAATGGATATTCAAATGATGAAAGTGGTTCCTTTTTCATCTCCATGGCGATGGACAAGGTCAACAAGTGTGTCTCTTCCTGATGTTCTCTTTCCAAATATTTCTTCAGGAGATTCACATGATAGATTTTTTCTTTCCCCTTCTTATCTATCTTATAATTTGTTCTAGACACCTTCTCTAGAACTGTATATGGACCCTGCCATCCAATTTGTAACTTATTCTGACTCCCGGGCAAAAGAAGCAGTACCTTCTCTCCCACAGCCAAATTTCTGTCTTTCGCCTTCCTGTTATAATAGGCAGCATGTTTCTTCCTGGCTTGTTTCAAATTTTCATTGGCAAGTTTCCAGCCAGTTTTTAACCGAGTGGTCAGCTCATTCACATACTGGTATGAAGATGTAATGTTTTCCTCTGCCTTTTCATCAGTCCACGTTCTTAACATAGCTTCAAGTGGACCTTTTATTGGCCTTCCAAACAATAATGTTGCCGGGGCCATACCGGTTGAACTATGGGGTACCTCCCGATAAGCAAAGAGGGCGGCGTGCAGGTACTGGTCCCATGTATCTGGTTTTTCGTGTGCCAACTTTCTCAGGATCGACATTAATGTGCCGTTAAATCTTTCCACTTGGCCGTTCCCTTGGGGATGATACACACTACAATGGAAGTGTTTGGCCTGAAAGATCCTGAAAACTTCTTCAGTTAGTTTCCCCTTGAACTGAGAGCCATTATCAGTCAAGATTTGATTGGGAAAGCCTAACCTTGTGAAAATTGTGAGCAATGCCTCTGCCACATGTTTAGAATCAATCGATGACAGGGCTACTGCCTCTCCCACATAGAACAAGTGTCCACCAGAGTCAGAATGTAGCTGTTCCTTCTCTTGGTTCGGGTGAGAGGTCCCACAAGATCCACGGCAACTCTCTCAAAGGGTGTTCCCACTATGGGCATTTCCCCCAGAGTTGCTGGTGCAGTCCAATGTTTAGGTGCTAATCGTTGGCACTCTGGACAGGATTTTACATATCGTTTGATATCTTCAGTTATTCCTGGCCAGAAATAGTGACAAGCTATTCGCTGTCCTGTTGCGCTGATTCCCATATGACCACTGAAGGGAATCGCATGTCCTAGTTCCAACACTTTAGTCCTATATGAAGTGGGAAGGACCAGCTGTCCGTGACCATTGGATTCAGATCCAGCCTTCCTATATATCAATTTGTTCTTCATATAAAACTCTCCCTTGCCTGGAGGTGTATGAGATTTGGGCAACTTCTTGAAACATGGCTTGAGTGTTTTGTCCTCAGCCTGTGCCTTCCTCATCTCATCTGGGTGAGTATTTATGGGATTATCCTCCTCCTTCTTTGTCTGTGATCTGGTCTGCACTGTTGCCAATATCACAGGTCTCTTGGGATTCCCCAAGAAGACATATCTACACCCCAATATTAGAGGGTAGATTGGCTCATTTATCACTGCTGCTTTTATGATTCCTTCCACATATCGCGTTTTCACTTTTATTCGGGCGACGGGAAGTGTCATGGTAGCTACATCCTTGGTTGCAGTTTGAATCTCCACTGTTTCTGTGGTGTATTGATCGGCCTGCACCAGGTGAGAACTCACAACGGAATCGTAATCTAAACCGGTATCATATAAACATCTTATAGTGACACCATTACAAATGACATCTTCACACACTGGGGGGTGGTATGGTTCCTGTAATTCTTCAGGTTTGCCCTTCTTTTCCTTTTTCCCCGATGTCATAGCAGCAAAATGAGGAGGTTTCCTTCTACAATGGTCAGTGTCATGATTGTTCATCTTACAATTTTTACACCACCTTTTTCCTTGGTTGAAAGATTTTCTTTCATCATATTTCCTTTCATCGAATTGTGGGAATTTATTTTTATTGTCATACCGTGGCCTATCAAATTGGTGCTTACCTTTATTTTGATCCTTAGGATCAAATTTATTAAAGTTCTGTGGTGCCCTAAAGTTGTCCACCAGTTTCTTTTTATTACCTGTTACCTCTGCTTGAGCTGCTTGATACCTTTCAGCAACATTTAGCAACTCACCCAGCCTCTCTGCACCTTGTTCCATGAGAAACTTTCTCAGGTCTGGAGCCATGGTCTCTCTTAGTTGCTCTATAAGGACCATTTCCTTAAGATCTTGGGTTTTCCCCAGAGAAGTCCATTTCTCCAAGTATGTCTCTATTCGTGCAGAGAACTGGTGATAGGTTTCACCTGACAGTAGTTTAGCATTCCTAAATTTTTTCCTGTAAAACTCTGCATTCTTTTCATACCTTAACAAAAGAGCCTGCTTTAGCATGTCATAATTTTCCTGATCACCTCTGCTCATTTTTGCAAAAACTTCATAAGCTGCCCCACGAAGTCCCTGAGATAACTTTAAGCTCCACCTTTCTCTCTCTAACCCATACGTGGTAGCTAATAGTTCGTACCTATTTATATAGCTCTCAATATCATCGTCTTTCTCAACAAAATGATCTAAATGAAAATTCATAGCTGAGATTGAGGCTCCTTGAGTAACCGTAGCATCAGAGGCAAAGGGACTGGCACCATTTTCAGGAGCATGGCCTTGAAACTCAAACTCCCTTAGTCGTAACTCATGTTCCCTTTGTAATCTTTTCTCCTCCTTTTCTGCTTCCCTTTCTGCAGCTAATTTCTTCTCTTCCCTTTCTGCAGCTAATTTCTTCTCTTCCTTTCTGCAGCTTTTTCAGCAGCCAATTTCTTTGTCTCTCTTTCTTCTGCCTCCAATTTCTTAGCCTCAGCCTCAATCTGCAACCTCTTAGTCTCAGCCTCAGCTTGCAACCTCTTAGTCTCAGCCTCTAACTTTCTTTCGGCTTCTTTTTCTAATCTTCTTTCTTCGCGTTCAATAAATTTGTCACATTCCGTTGTGACATAGGCAACCATAACTTGCCCATCTAATCCTAACTCTTTTGCAGTCTGAACCGCAGCAGATCGAAATTTGGCCAGGTCCGCCATTGTCTATCATGTAAATTTATACAATGTCTAACCAACAATTCAATCTCTAATGGACAACACAGGCACCGTGAGCTCAACCTTATTTAATTCCACCCAAGGATACCTTTTAATTCTTATATTCCCTGAAGTGAATTACCCCCAATATTTTTAATAGTTAAAGATTCAAAATCCCAAGAGCGAGACCCCAATATATGTGGTGAAGTGGGATGTTATAAATATTTATAGGGGACTTAGTGTACTGACTGAGATCAGCTGTGAAGGTATCTATATCTATTAAGAGTAGTGTATTATAGATAACCTTACTTGCTACCACATATCTATTTATCTCAGTCAGAATTATTCTGGAATAGTGTGATGCTACGTTATGTGTCTAGGGTATGTGTATGATGAAGTGTAAGTCACAACAACAGACAGATAAACAATTTAATGTAATCCACTACTCTTGACAACACTGTGACACTCACATACATATAACACTCTACAAAGATATCTTAAAAGAGTCACTGATAAACTTTCGAATAACAATATGTATTCATTACTGGCATGAATGAATATGTGTCCTGATTCAACTACAAGGGAACCAGGAATCACAATCAATTTAAATTACAAGTTATGTACAGAATGTATTTAATATGAATATTGTAGTGACATATATTATTACAAATGTTCTATGTGTGTCAGTTGTGTAGTAGTAAAATGAGGTAATACTGGTTTTGTTTTGTTCAAGCTCTGTTGGTATTTGTCATCATGACTTCAATAGTTTGTCTTTAGGGACTATTATTGGAGATGTTCACAGTTCCTGATTTTAAGACAAGTAAATTCCCCTCTGAATGGTATTTTTATAAAGTTATTTCAAGATGAGGGGACATAATGTTGAGCTCAGCTGGCCAATTCTGCTTATCTGGCGTGATGGCGGCAGGAAAGGACTCCTCTGCTCGAATTCTCCTCTGGGCTCAGGAGACACCTCACTGATAGCTAAAAAGACCAAGGAGTATGCTGTCCGACTCTGGATTCAGCAAATCTCTGACCAGATGCTGCTCACTACCATCAAGACCACTGTCCCTGAAATCAAGAAGGATGTACCTTCTACTTCATAACTAATTTATATTCTCTTTTACACTGATCACAATACAGCACAAACATTGCGTTCAGAGCGTTAGGCCAACAGTCAGCTTCATTTGAAATACTTTATTCCAGTATTACCCTTCTTAATGGTTACTACGCCTCTGCACTTCCAGCATTATTTCTTTCTAGTCCATCATCCAGGTGTCAGTGTACTATTTGGCCATTCCATGCCGTTTTACTTCTCTCCGACACCCTCTGTTCAGGCTGGAGCATTATAGGCTTTACCTCACGTTTGCCACTGAACTACACATATATATACAGGCATAAATCAACAATTCACATTCAATTTTTCATTAAAAGATACTGAATGGTTCAAGCTTACCACAATTTCATGGAAATAAACACAGATACGTTGATTAGCAATGAATTCTGGCACAAACTGGCACAAATTCCGTTCTGCCTATGTTCCAGGCTTTTATTTTAGCAAAAATGTGAGCTGGCTTCAACGTACTGTCGCTTTATCAAGCTTATTTGAATTAGTGGTCTCGAACTAACGCTCCCAAGTGTGTATATCAGCGAGACTGGCCAATGAGCCACGTTTCGACAAGTGTTTGAAAAAATGTTACCTTTTCCCGTCTCCCCTAACAACCAAGATAGTATTTATAGCCCGACCAATCGTGGTTAGGCTTTCATTTGTTGCGCTCCAATCAATTTGGAGTTTACATGGTAGGCTATTTATGTAACGTAAGGTTTTTTCAAACACGTTATAAAAAAAATTTTATGAGCAGAAATGATTTTATGCTGTCAGGCACCCCCAATATTTTATTTTGGGTATAATTTATTAATTCCTGGACTATTTGCGTAACGTTTTACATATTATTTGTCAGCAAACCCTAAGGAACCCAAAATTACTAATTTAAAGGAGCTACGTGGCTGCGTTCAAAATATGCAATTTCTTCTATCTCCTGTTTAGAAGATGTGCTGTCTGGGTACTGTTATGTGTTCAAACGTAAACCCATCTATTGTTATCTTTTCTAATAAGAGTCTGTTATGATTTATAAACCTAACTCTGGGAAAGGGTAGTGTATTTTATCACTGTCCGTCTGAAAAAAAATTAGTGCATGTAGACTTACACGCGTGATGGTAGTAATTGTGTATCGCGCGAAGCGGGTTTAGTGTTCGGCTTTCTGCCTCTCCCTTCTCTTTTTATCCCTTTAGTCCATCTGTTCGTTCGTTTTGGTAACGCAGTATAATTAATGTTAGGGTTAATTTAGGTCATTACGCAGTACGTCTCAATGCTTTTCCAAGAATTACAGCACACGTTTCATTGAAGAAGGCGGGTAATAATACAGTAAGCTTTACTATCAACGTGAAAGCGTTACAATTTGCAGACGAAGCAGAAAACAAGGGGGATTTCGAGTACATTCTTTGTGATAGCACTGTCATTTTACCATTGCTCTTTTCTTTATTACATGTATTTATTAGGCTTTATATTTAATTGATAATTTATATATGTGGATTAGAATATTCCATGACAATTGGCACTAATATTCTAAATCATTTCATTTGACAACTGTTCTATTCCTTCATTCATTTTCTTTTGCGCTCCTTATAGAGCATAGAGCCACCACTACAGTTGTTCTCCTTGAAGGAAGCTTGCACCAAACATTCACATGCTCTTGCAGCAGTGGTTTTAGTGGCGATTTGTTTTAGACGATGAGGTTGCCAACTTCATGCACAACCTCATATTAATCGCCTCATAGGACATGCCTGGGGGTACAGTAGTCCTGTTCTTTCTTTGTCTTATCAGAGACCCCTGCGAACTACATGTGGCGACTATTCTACTGACCTCTTTATATTTTTCCTATCTTTTTTCTAGACATGCTTCCATTGCGTCAATTTTTGTACTGTCTAGTTTCATTTCTTATCCCACAATATCCTGTACCCCATCATCATTGCCTTTCATTCCATCTTAATTATCTTTCTTCTTCTATACAGCTGTTTCACATTTTCATGAATTACAGAAAATTATTTCGTTTTCTTTCTTCCATATACTCTTATCTGTTGTTTGCATTTATTAATCCTGGTCATCCACCAACTAATCCCTGACGTCTATTCTTGGTATCTATCAGCTGGGATGATCGGCTAAATCATATATGTTCATCAGTATTTTTTTTTCTTTTTCCCGTACTAGCATCATATTCACAGCACCACCCTGTACTTCCACCGCACGTATGTGTATATATATACACATACATCAGGCAGGTTTCAGCATTAATTTAAGATTTTAGGATTTCAATTCTGCTATGACCAAAATAAAAAAGCAAGTTCTGTGATAAGTAAATCTCTTAGCATTAATAAGATACAAGAAGTAAACGAATCTCGGAGAGTATGGAGAAGCCCCTGCGTGTTTACGCTACTGACAACATTTTTCTTAACAAAATGTAATTTTTAAAGACTCTTCTGTTTTCATTTATACTTCTTTTATTACATTTAGCTACGTAGGTTCCTAGTGTAGTGGGATGGTACACAACTAAATATTACGGTTGAAGGATGACTAGAACCAAAAGTGTTTCAGAACCCCTGAAATGGTTTATTCTGACCCAACTCTTAGTACTGTGTTTCATGTTGCTGTCTTCATTGAGCTGACTCAGAAGTTGGAAATTTACCCCAGATTTTTCCAAAGACTTCGGGATATGTAATGTTAAACCGTCTGTATAGTGCCATAACCTTATGGAATTTCTAGACTGCGTGCCTTTATAAGGCACCAAATACAGAGGATTTGGTCGAAGTCAGTACAGCAAGGGTAGCACTGCAATAGGTAAATGCAAATTGACATTAATAAGTATTACTATTCAGCACAGAAAACCAGTCTTAATTCATAAAGCTGTTGTTATCCAGTCACTGTTCACACTGTTTTGAAGCTTTATTCAAACATATTCAAGATCTCCTCAAATTGTATCCATGCACACCTTTTACGCATTTACATATGAGTGTGCTAATGTCTTGTCAATATCTTGTCAATGTTATTACGGAAATAATGTCATTTCGAATGTCTTTAGTGTGCCAGCCAAAGTAATTGTAAGCCTTTCCCGAATCTTTTCTTCCTCTATGGTTATTAGTCAATTTTTATTCACAGATAACGCTGCAATCGTTACTCAAAGTCAACAGCAGCTTCAGGGCTTGATGAATCGTTTCACCCAAGCATGCAAATACTTTGGCCTCATAATAAGTCTAAAGAAAACAAATGTGCTCGGTCAGGATGGGGATGTTGCACCAGTTATCACTATCTATAATTAAGAATTGGCAGTGGTGCACGACTTCACATACCTGGGATCTACCATCAACAACAAACTCTCTTGGGAGACATCATTTGACAGTCACATTGGCAAAGCTGCAGGCACCTTTACCCGCCTCACAACTAGTGTTTGGGGAAACTCCAAACTCACAACGAAAATCAAAGATGCGGTATATAACGCCTGCGTCACTAGCACACTTCTTTATAGCAGCGAGACATGGACAACCTATAATAAGCAAGAAAGAAGACTCAATACCTTCCATCTACGGTGTCTACGCCACATCCTAGGCATTTCGTGGAAAGATAAAGTGACAAACAAAGCATGTATGAACTGCTAAGACAGCGCAGACTACGCTGGCTTGGATATGTCCGCCGCATGGAAGATGGTCGCAATTCGAAAGATATCTTCTACGTACAAATGGCAGATGACAAAAGAACAGTTGGGCGAGCGCAGCTGAGGTTCAAAGATGTGTACAAGAGAGGCATGAGGACACTGGACATAAATCCAGCAATCTGGGAGGATGAAGCTGCCGATCACACCAAGTGGTGATGCTCTCTAAGGCGCCACTTCAGACTGTGCGAAAAGAAGCTCTCACGGCAAGCAGAAGAGAGGAGAAAACATCAAAAGGAACCCCAGGAAAAAAGCAGCTGTGGGCTGTAACATCGGGGGAGCATTCCCATAGTTAGTTATGATTGAAGGGGCGATTATTATTATTATCACACATACTGACCACAAACAAAACATTATATATGTACTGTACTTATAAAAAAAATAGTATAGAACTTTAATCTCTGCTACTTCCATCACTTGTAGCTGCAGATGTCATGTTTGAGTTGTCTTTATCATGAAAAGATTGGTTAGGAGAAGGTTTTGTATGTGATTGAAAACGTTATTCTGGCTCTAGATGTAGAAGACCCAGCTACTTGACCATGGGGGGGGGGGGGGGGGGGGGGGGGGGGGGGGGGGGGGGGGGGGGGGGGGGGGGGGGGGATGATGAAATTTGTGGAGGCTTTTAAAAAAACGAATCGAACGTGCTTTGTTTTGCCATCTTTTACTGTTTAAGAAGCGCGTGGTAGCAATTAAAATATTGTTCTATGTTACCGATTTCCACCATAGAACTGTATTCCATTTTGAGGTCATGCTTCATTATGCTAGCAGTGACAACGCTTCTTGGTCATCCCACTGCCCAGCATGAACTTTAAAGTTATATTCATATTCCTGCCTCCCGCGGAATTTAGTACACAGCGTAAGAACGAATTCTTAAAGCATATAAGGGCTTATGGTATAAAATAGAAACAGCGCAAGATCGGGGTATGTTTGTACTGTTGCTGTTCTTAAAGTAAATTTTCATAACTGTTACTTGCATAAATATTACACAAACATGTTTTTTACAGGAACACAGCTCAGGGACTAACAAGTTTGAGCGCCTGCGTGGGAGGAATGCTAGCTCCTTTTGCTGAGCTCCTGGTAATCACATTCATAATTAGCATCTCTTCCATCTCATCCATCACTTCCTTGAAGGTTGTACATGTCACCACCAAAAAAACAAAAAACATTTTGCAGCACATAATTATTACGGTATTACATCACTACCATTATTATCATCAATCTGTAATTATTGTTTATCACATATGATTGTAGGACATTAAAAAAAAAATATACCGTAATCAAATGTTTTGGTAATATTTTTTAACATTTATTTATTTTTTTAGATGAACGAAGTTGTCTACGCTCCAGGTCTTATTTTTGGAACCGGCAGTTTGGTTCTTAGTGCGTGTACCTACTTTCTTCCTGAAACAGCCAAACGGGAACTTCCTCAGACTTTGAAGGATATTGAGAGTTGGTCACATGAACATACTCATACAGAAAAACGTTTCACGTGTTTCAACTGTCATAGAGGAATCAAGGCAGCATAGTAAGGAATCTACAGTTCCTTAAAACTGGATTTCAAGAGAGTTGGTAATCAATCTTTCCATCTGCATCTCCATCAATCTCCTATGTCTTCTAACTGGCATTAATCTTAGCTTGAATAAAATTGTAAGTTGGGTGAAAAATTCTACCCTGTTAAATCCAGCCCTACACAAATATCTCTTGGCAGCTAAACATAATAAATATATGTCGTAAAATTATTAAAAATGTATTGTCACTGTCATAAGAGGTTTTGATGTTACTAAATGTATAGGCTATCCTGGACAAATAGGTGTATCAGAGGATACCAGGATAGTGCCAGATAAGAGACTGGTCTTATAAGAAATACCCCCTTCTCTGAAAAGAGCAAGGGTGTATAGACAATCAAGATGGGGTCAAGCTATGTAAGTTCTCAGAGTAGATGATGATGATCTCTGAGTCCTTAACCGCTACCTCTACTGATCCCAAATGAGTTAGCTACGGGACTAGGGGAAATGTATTTACTTTATTTAACGATTAATTTCAAACAGAACTTCAACTTAATACAATTAATTAAGCAAGGCTGTATGAAAGTTTATGTACAATTTAATTTTCCTGAACCTCAATCTTTTGGGTCAGGAATTATCAAACTCAAGAAAGATTATTTACAAAATGAAATAAATATTTTGGAAAATCTGTTCCATTTCTTTTAAAGGGTCACTGGAATGACTACACGTACTGTTCCTGATTTTAATATTTATACTGCTATCAGTCTTATACTGCAAGGTCTACTACTTTCATCATCCTACAGTGGTTAAGTTTTATTGGGTGAATGAGGTTGGATGAATCGCCATTGCCTTTCTAAAGGACTTATCTTCAGAATGTTGCTGCTTCAGTTCTTTGAATATTAGTCAGGATCACCAACTCTGTGACTCCTGGCTGAGAAGATGGGGTCTATCTCCAGTCTTTAGATGGAGCTCTCAACTCCCACACGCTCTTCTTCTCAAGTAACTGCAGCCACGAGGTAAATTCGTGATATAACCTGAAATAGAAGGACAACCCCTTCCATGTAGAGATCTGCCTCAATTAATTCACCCCTAACAATATTAAAACTTACCATGGTCAGGCATTTGTGCTAACAAGTTGCACAAGACCTTGAATTCCATTGTCTACCATCAGTTTTCATGCCATAACTCTTTCTTTGGGTTAATCAGTGCTTGGGTATCTCGTCCATGTTTGGCTTCCATACAATAATCATGGCAAGTACAATACAGCATGTGACCCGTTGATTACTTCATTCTCACCTTCCCTAGATGTTTATTACATGATCTATGAACAGTGTGTCCCTCCAGAAGAAAATACTAAATTAAATCGCTTCTAACACTCACTATCGTAAATTTGCAAACACTATACACCAATTTTTCAAGTCGAACAAGTCAGCTACTACACACATTCCTACGTAGGTCAGCGTGACCCAACACATCTCATGGTCAGTTACACTTTCGAACGAATATCGTACACATAGCCTGTTTACTTTACAGGTCAATTCTTTAACAAAGTATGCAAATAAAATTATCAATCTTACCCTCAGGTAAATAAGCTCACACACACTCAAGCTGACTGGCTGTAAAAGGGTTCTTAGTCCGCTCTACCAGTCCAACCGGCAAAGGCTTGGTCTACAGTCTTTTTGTATACGTCAGCTCAGTGTGATTTTTATGATTTCAATGGCGGAAAACTACAGAAGTCTGTTACAATTTATAGCAATACACCCGGCCAATCAGAGGAAAGTCAAAAAGTTAATTTTTGAGACTTGTATTATGCGATTCTAAGTGTGTCTGTATGATCTGACTAAATTTGAACATTTTATATCATAGTTATTTGTAGACCGATTTTAATTATCAAAAGTGATAAATAAACGGCCAATTTTTCTCTATCGTTCTATATAGTTTTCCTTTAGTTATTCCTTTGCATTCAAATGTGGGTAATATTTTTGTAATTAAATCGGGCTTTACCCTGATGTGAAAATCTCACTAAATTAAATTTTCTACTACCATAAAAAATTTTTATGAGGGAATCTTTATGTATATATGTTAAGCAATATCAGTGCTATAATTTGAGATATCCCTTTCATTTTAAGTTTCTTTAGTTATTAAGAAATAAATTATCTACGTTCGGTCAAAAACACAAAATAGGCATTTATTTCGCGTCAACCAAAATTTTCTTACCACTACAAAATATGAAAACGATTTGATTGGTTGTTAAATTTATACTATGCTTTTCGATAATTTTTGGGGTGGGCGGTAACGTTTTACTTGTTTCTTATAAAAATTCAAATACACTAGATAAATTGTTGGTGGTAAATTTGACTTGCCCCTCAGAAAAATTTCAAATACTGTAGTTATTTATAGATTTAAAAATACGATAGCTAGTTTGTTTTTGAGCGGGAAATTTGAGCGTGTTGTCATCTAATTCACTTCACTACATATCTCCCCCGTTAGAAAAGCGTGAACCACTAGTGCAGCTTTCATATCTGTATACAATCACGTTCAAATAGACTCCACTATGCCTTTGTGTGATCCTGGATTCCTGCAGGCGGGTGCCTACTCAAGAAATCTGCCCCAACGTTCTGTGATCCAGGAATGTACTCAATGGTAAACGAGTAATATTGTATGAGAAGAGACCACCTTAACAATCGTGCATTACCATGTTTTGCCTGGGCCAGAAAAACCAGTGGCTGATGATCGCTTTGTACCACAAATTGCCTACCATACGGATAGATTTGGAATTTCTTTATTGCCCAGACTAAGGCTAAACACTCTTTTTCTATTGTGGAGTAATTTTTCTCTGCTTTGTTCAATTTGCGGCTGGCATAAGCAACTGGGTTCAATTCTCCGTTTGTTGTTGAGGACCTTTGTAACAACGTGGCTCCCAATCCCACATTACTAGCGTCCGCTCTCACCACAAACTCCTGACTCTAATCAGGTAACTTCAATATGGGCTTACTGGTGAGTTTCTGTTTCAGCTCATTATATGCCAGCTCACATTCTGCTGACCACTCTATTTTGTCCGGTTTTTCCTTTCGAGTTAGATCTGTCAGAGGAGCACACACCGAGTTAAAATTCTAGATATACTTTTGGTAAAACCCACAATGTGAGACAAAGGACTTCACATCTTTCTTAGTCTGTGGTCGGGGTGCTCTCTGTAATTTTTCTAGGTTCTTGGGATCAGGGGTCCTACTACCCTGATGTACAGTGTGTCCCAGGAACTCCAATTCCTTGCATCCAATACAACATTTGGTGGGTCTAGCAGTTAAATTTGCCTCTTTGAGTCTGTCAAATAACATATTTAGAGAGTCTAAATGTTCCTCAAAGGTTTAGTGGCAATGAGAATGTCATCCATGAAATTAGTAATACATGGATTTTTCAGGGGATCCAAGAGTTTTCTCATCATTCTGGAAAACACACTCGGAGCATTCTTTAATCCAAAAGACAACATATTGAACTCACAATGCCCATCCGATGTGATAAAGGCCAGATAAGGTCGAATCTCAGGCTTCACTGGAATCTGATAATATCCCTTACTGAGATCTACTTTTGAAAAATACTTTGCCTTATTCAACCTGGCAAACAGTTGATTAGTATCAGGTAGTGGATCCACCCGACTTTCTGTGACAGCATTCAGTTTCCTATAATCTATGCACAGCCTATGTTCCCCAGAGGGTTTTCTCAACAATACCACACTGGAGCTATAAGGAGATTCACTGTGAGAAATAATTCCTTCCTGTAATAGATATTATATATCTCCTTTTAAAGCTTGCTCTTTAGCGAATGGGATAGTATAGGCTCTCATACAGATGGGTGTTGGGTCTAGCAATTTCATATTATACTCCAACAAGTTGTTGTGCCCCGGTTTGTCCGTTAACACGTCTGTATGATTCTCCAGAACCTTCTGAATCTTCTCCCTCTGCCCTTTTGTCAGGTGATTGCTGAGTTTTACCTGTGCAGGAGTTTTGCAGGGTTTCAGTGTGTATTCATATGAGGTGAGAGGTTCATTTTTCATTTCAGTGGCTATGGCCAAGGTCATTAAATGTACCCCTTCCAAAACTCTTCTATCATTGTATTTCTTGAGGAGGTTCACATGATAGACTTTTTCCTTTCCCTTTTTGTCTATCTTGTAATTAGTTCTAGACACCTTTTCCAGAACTGTGTATGGACCCTGCCATCCTATCTGAAGTTTGTTGCTGCTGCCGGGTAACAGAAGAAGCACCTTCTCTCCCACAGCAAGCTCCCTATCCTTCGCTTTCCTGTTATAATACTCAGCATGCTTCTTTCTGGCTTTTCTCAAATTATCATTTGCTAGTTTCCAGCCAGTTTTTAACCGAGAGGTCAACTCGTTCACATACTGATATGATGAGGTAACATTCTCTTCTGCTTTCTCATCTGTCCATGTCCTCAATAAGGCTTCCAATGGACCTTTAATGGGCCGGCCAATTAACAAGGTTGCCGGTGCCATTCCTGTTGTGCTCATGTACTTGGAAGTATTGTGGTGTTGACTTTTCTCCCTTTAATTTGCTATCACACACCAACCGTCCGCTACCAATTTTTCTGGGGTTTCCCCGCAGTTTCAGTTTCAAAGTGAGGGGACTTCCCTCTCTTCTATTTTCGTCCAGTTCCAGGAATTCCGACCAAGGGATTGTCGGGTTGGACTGGGTTGTTGTCACTCTTTGTACAATACGCATAGTGGCCATGTTACCTCGTTTATTGGAAGACTGGGTGTGAAAAGGGGTTTTCCTATCCACGATGTCTACCTTATCATATTTATTTTTCCTTTTATTTTCAGGCCTGTTTTCACCGTAGTGCTTTTGTAGGTCCTGATAATTTTCCCAACGTGTTACATTGGTCACAGGCCTCCAAAAATTTTGCAATGTCTGCAGCTACGCCTGGCCAATAGAATTTCACAGATGCTCTTTGACAGGTGGTACCAATTTTCTCATGTCCACCGTCTGATACAACATGTGATCTCTCCATAACCTTTTCCCTATATGAAGATGGAAGAACTAGTTGTCCATGACCATTGGATCCTGTTCCAGCCTTCCTATACATCAACTTATTCTTCATATAAAATTCTCCTTTGTTTGGAGGGGTATGGTTTTTTGGTAGTTTTCTGAAGCACGGCCTTAATGACTTATCCTCAGCCTGTGCCTTCCTCATCTCCTCTGGATGAGTATTTATTGGGTTATCTTCCTCCTTCCTTGCCTGTGACCTGGTCTGTACTGCTGCCATAATCACTGGTCTTTTGGGACTTCCCAAAAACACATATCTACACCCCAATATCAGAGGGTAGATTGGTTCATTTATCACTGCTGCTCTAATCGCTCCTTCCACATAGCGAGTTTTTACATTTATTCTTGCAATGGGAAGTGTCATGGTTGCTACGTCCTTAGTTGCCCCTTGTATCTCCACTGATTCTGTGGTATATTGATCTGGGTGCACTAGGTTAGAACAAACAACGGAGTCAAAATCCAATCCAGTATCATAAAGGCACTTGATAGTGGTCCCATTACATACTACTTCTTCACATACACGGGGATGATGAGGTTCTTGCTGTCCTGTAGACAGTTCCTTCTTTCCCATGTTTCCTGTTTTAAGGCATGCAGCGAAATATGGAGGGTTTCTCTTCCTACAGTCTTTTGTATGATGATTATTTAACTTACAAATTTTACACCATTTTCCTTCTGGTCTGTAGGGTTTCTTTTCATTTACCTGAGGGTTTCTGTCTCTAGGATCAAATCTAGGCCTATCATAACTTGGTTTAAATCTATGTGGTTGATCCCTATTGTCAAACTTATTCTGATTTTGTGGGGTTTTGTTACTATCTGCTTGTTTCTTTTTCACACCAACTACTTCTGACTGGGCTGACTGATATCTCTCAGCAACATTGAGAACCTCCCCCAGTCTCTCGGCACCTTGTTCCATGAGAAATTTTCTCAATTCTGGAGCCATGGACTCTCTTAACTGCTCCATCATGACCATTTCTTTCAGGTCTTGGGTTTTCCCAAGAGCAGTCCATTTCTCCAAGTAGGTTTCTAGTCTTGCCGAGAATTGGTTGTATGTTTCTCCAGACATCAGCTTACTATTTCTAAATTTCTTTCTATAATATTCAGCATTCTTCTCATACCTAACTAACAATGCATGTTTTATGAGGTCATAGTTTTCTTGATCTTCTCTACTTAATTTAGAGAAAACTTCATACGAAGTTCCCCTCAACCCTTGTGATAGTTTTAGGCTCCACTTTTCTTTCTCTAGCCCATAATTAGTAGCTAGTCTCTCATATCTATTTAGGTATGACTCAATGTCATCGTCTTTCTCTACAAATGGGTCTAAGTGGAAATTCATGGCTGCATTTGAGGCACCCTGACTTACACTAGAGTCAGAGGTAGTTGGGCTGCTTCTATTATCTAATGTCCTTGAAGTTCCAGTTCTTTTAGTCTTAACTCATGTTCGCTTTGCAAACGCCTTTCCTCTGCCTCCTTCTGCCTAGCCTCCTTTTCAGCCTCCATCTGCCTAGCCTCCTTTTCAGCCTCCATTTGCCTAGCTTCCTTTTCAGCCTCTATCTGCAATCTTTTAGCCTCCTTTTCAGCCTCCATCTGCCTAGCCTCCTTTTCAGCCTCCATCTGCAATCTCCTTGCCTCAACCTCCATCTGCAATCTCTTTGCCTCAGCCTCTCTCTCAGCCTCTAACCTCCTAGTCTCCCTATCAGCCTCTAATTGTAATCTTTTCTCTTCAGCTAACCTCCTACCTTCTCTATCTATAAATTTATCACATTCAGAAGTAACGTACTGAATCATCGCGTCCCCACTCAGGCCAAAGTCCTTTGCCGTCTGCACTGTAGTAAATCTAAATTTAGCCAAGTCTGCCATTCTCTTTCACTCTTACACAAATTATTAACAACTTATATTATAAATTAGCAAATACTAACTAATTTACTTAACTATAGTCAATGACACTCATCCAATTCACCACACGTTGTTTAATTTTATTAGCTTTATTATTCCCTACAGTAAGAGCCCCAGGGTATGGTGGAAAAATCCCGAACAGGACACCACTATGTCATAAGAGGTTTTGATGTTACTAAATGTATAGGCTATCCAGGACAAATAGGTGTATCAGAGGATACCAGGATAGTGCCAGATAAGAGACTGGTCTTTTAAGAAATACCCCCTTCTCTGAAAAGAGCAAGGGTGTATAGACAATCAAGATGGGGTCAAGCTATGTAAGTTCTCAGAGTAGATGATGATGATCTCTGAGTCCCTAACCGCTACCTCTACTGATCCCAAATGATTTAGCTACGGGTCTAGGGGAAATATATTTATTTTATTTAACGATTAATTTCAAACAGAACTTCAACTTAATACAATTAATTAAGCAAGGCTGTATGAAAGTTTATGAACAATTTAATTTTCCTGAACCTCAACATTTTGGGTCATGAATTATCAAACTCAAGAAAGATTATTTACAAAATGAAATAAATATTTTGGAAAATCTGTTCCATTTCTTTTAAAGGGTCACTGGAATGACTACACGTACTGTTCCTGATTTTAATATTTATGCTGCTATCAGTCTTATACTGCAAGGTCTACTACTTTCATCATCCGACAGTGGTTAAGTTTTATTGGGTGAATGAGGTTGGATGAATCGCCATTGCCTTTCTAAAGGACTTATCTTCAGAATGTTGCTGCTTCAGTTCTTTGAATATTAGTCAGGATCACCAACTCTGTGACTCCTGGCTGAGAAGATGGGGTCTATCTCCAGTCTTTAGATGAAGCTAACTCCCACACGCTCTTCTTCTCAAGTAACTGCAGCCACGAGGTAAATTCGTGATATAACCTGAAATAGAAGGACAATCCCTTCCATGTAGAGATCTGCCTCAATTAATTCACCCCTAACAATATTAAAACTTATCATGGTCAGGCATTTGTGCTAACAAGTTGCACAAGACCTTGAATTCCATTGTCTACCATCAGTTTTCATGCCATAACTCTTTCTTTGGGTTAATCAATGCTTGGGTATCTCGTCCATGTTTGGCTTCCATACAATAATCATGGCAAGTACAATACAGCATGTGACCCGTTGATTACTTCATTCTAACCTTCCCTAGATGTTTATTACATGATCTAGGAACAGTGTGTCCCTCCAGAAGAAAATACTAAATTAAATCGCTTCTAACACTCACTGTCGTAAATTTGCAAACACTATACACCAATTTTTCAAGTCGAACAAGTCAGCTACTACACACATTCCTACGTAGGTCAGCGTGACCCAACACATCTCATCGTCAGTTACACTTTCGAACAAATATGGCACACATAGCCTATTTACTTTACAGGTCAATTCTTTAACAAAGTATGCAAATAAAATTATCAATCTTACCCTCAGGTAAATAAGCTCACACACACTCAAGCTGACTGGCTGTAAAAGGGTTCTGAGTCCGCTCTACCAGTCCAACCGGCAAAGGCTTGGTCTACAGTCTTTTTGTATACGTCAGCTCAGTGTGATTTTTATGATTTCAATGGCGGAAAACTACAGAAGTCTGTTACAATTTATAGCAATACACCCGGCCAATCAGAGGAAAGTCAAAAAGTTAATTTTTTAGACTTGTATTATGCGATTCTAAGTGTGTCTGTATGATCTGACTAAATTTGAACATTTTATATCATAGTTATTTGTAGACCGATTTTAATTATCAAAAGTGATAATTAAACGGCCAATTTTTCTCTATCGTTCTATATAGTTTTCCTTTAGTTATTCCTTTGCATTCAAATGTGGGTAATTTTTTTTGCAATTAAATCGGGCCTTACCCTGATGTGAAAATCTCACTAAATTAAATTTTCTACTACCATAAAAAAATTTTTATGAGGGAATCTTTATGTGTATATGTTAAGCAATATCAGCGCTATAATTTGAGATATCCTTTTCATTTTAAGTATCTTTAGTTATTAAGAAATAAATTATCTACGTTCGGTCAAAAACACAAAATAGGCATTTTTTTCGCGTCAACCGAAATTTTCTTACCACTACAAAATATGGATACGATTTAATTGGTTGTTAAATTTATACTATGCTCTTCGATAATTTTTGGGGTGGGCGGTAACTTTTTACTTGTTTCTTATGAAAATTCAAATACACTAGATAAATTGTTGGCGGTAAATTTGAATTGCCCCTCAGAAAATTTCAAATACTGTAGTTATTTATAGATTTAAAAATACGATAGCTAGTTTGTTTTTGAGCGGGGAATTTGAGCGTGTTGTCATACGGATTCACTTCACTACAGTCACTAGTATATATAACAACTGAGAGATCAGTTGCATTTAGATTAGGAACATGGACATCAGAACCAATGCACATTTGCCCGGAACTACCACAGGGTTCTCCATTGTCACCTGTGTTTTTTAACATCTGTTCAGCAAAAGTATCTGCAATTAAACCAACAGGTCTGGGACGAACATTAACTTTTGCCGATGACATACTCATTTACAGGACTGGCTCAGACAGACAACAACTGGTCAGAAGCATACATGAGAGTCTACAGGCAGTTTCTGAATGGTGTGAGGAAACTTACTCCAAAATCATTCCTATCAAAGCATGTGTGCTATGGTGCTCCCTGAACAACTCCATATTGAAAGCAGATCTCCCAGACATTACTCTCAATGGGCAGTCAATGGAAAGACACAACAAGCTCAAATATCTTGGAGTTACTTTCGATCGCGGGCTATCATGCAAGTACCATGTTGATCACATCATACAGAAATGCAAAAGAGGCCTAGCAGCCGTGAAAACAATGGCTGCTGCGCACCTCAAGCAGAGACTACTGTTTCTTCTTTATCATCATCTGGTCTTTTCAGTAGCTGAGTATGGCCTGGGAATACTCACGCTGTCATTATCGCAATGTGAACAACTGGAACGCATTCAAAATGAAGGGATGCTGTAGTCTTGGGCTGTACGCGAGATACCCCTATTGCGACGATGCGGTAAATGCTTGGCTTGCTGTCTATTAAATCCAGATATGCGATGGCTCAGGTAAAAGCCTGTATGCGAGTAACCACAGATAAAAGTCATTCCCTACTCATGAACATGGCTGACATCTAGGGAGTACGAATAAAGAGGGGGATGTTACGGATGGCGCAGGCTGAGTCAGCTATTCGACATGTGACCACAGTTGAAAACATATTCAAGGGAAAGGAGTGGAGTAGGTCTAGTGAGAACTTGGCGACCTACCAACAGGTGATCATCAGCGTTGGCAGAGAATGCGGAGCTTTGGGCAATGGAAATTCAGAATGAAAAATTGATCAACTGATAAATGAAAATGTTGGGACTAATGATGTCGTTTTATGTGTCTGTAGCCCGTGGTCGGAAATCAGAATGGGGCTTCTCGGCTAGAAATAGGGGCATGATCGCCGCTGAACATAGCGGGGCCTACATAACAACAACCTCTAGCAGGAGAATGGAGGTAGAGGCAGCTACTGCTGCTTTAAGGTGGTTGTCTGAAACTTCATTGACAAGAGCAATTTTTGTGTCAGACTCTCAGTCCATGCTTCGGAAAACTCCATGGCAGCCTCAAATCTTCAGGAACTGATGTGGAACTACTGTCCTGGTCATGCAGGGGTACGCGGCAATGAAAGAGCTGATAGACTAGCTTCAAGAGCACCCCTAGTGGGTGCGTTGGATATGGATAAAGGAGACATACTGAAGACAATTAATGATCGCCTGTGTCGTAGATTTTTTTGATAGGGGAATTAAGACATAGTTTGGTCCTAAGAAATAGATTTTTCATGAGTGAAATGGTGGAAAAATAGGTGGAGTCTGTCCCTGGACTCGAGAAGGTCCTCTCGTTCAGCCTATTTCTACAACAGAACTTTGTTAGTCAGACAGTATACCTAAATGTATATATATATATCAGCAGTGATAAATGAACCAATCTACCCTCTGAAAATTTATATATATATATATATATATATATATATATATATATATATATATATATATATATATATATATATATATATATATATCTCAACCACTCACATACACACACACATAAGTGACGACAGTTAGACGCACAGACGTGACAAATTATATTAATGAAATAGGGATATTTTGGGACGAGCTGACCAACACATGTAAATAAAGATTTTTATGTAAATTTTATTTACTATAAAGAAACTCTGCAACAGCAATATTATGAATATCAATCAAATACAAATAAACATAGGTCAATGAAATTAATAAAGAAATAGACTCATAGGTGTAATCCTCCCTCCCTCTGTTGAGACAAGATCCCGTTAGAAGAAAGTTATTAACCCCCAAAGAGTCAAAGATTTATACGCTATGGTCTAGGAGTTCCCTCTGCAGTAAAGAACAGAGTTTATACGGTAATCTATTCTGAAAAGGGACAGTATTAGCAAAACTTACTAAAGAAATAACAACGTGCGTACCTGGATTATATAAGCTATATATATGAGAATTATTTATTCATCCTTCCTCTCTTCTCAGACAACCGTGGCCACGTGCATTCGTTCTTACCTAATACTTGGTTTGCACCTTCTGTAACAATCTTTAGGACACACGCACACAGCAAATCCAGTGTTATTTTGGCAAAGAAAACCCCAGCTCCTCAAAGACAGATTAAATCCACTTCTCCGTGGAACGTTCACTGTGTTACTTTTATTTAGGACTTCTGTTTATGTCACATTAATTAGACCAGGTAAGAAATTTAACAGTGCTCACAGTGTCAATAGCTTGAGATTTCCAGTATTTAAGAATGTCAGGTCGGTAACTTCTCTCAGTTTAAAAAAATGCCTTGTCACACCACAAATAGTCGATAGTCGGAAAATGTCACAAGTTTGATTATGTCAAATGTTTTATTTTGTTGCCACCACGGGATGAATGTATATGAAAAATGGGAAAAAGAAATCTCGATCTATAGGTCCAGTTACAAAATTTATTCTTAATGTTCTTTGGGTTGGTACTCTGTCTCTTTCTGGGTGTAAACACAAAGCCAGACAGGTTTACCTTGAAGACCCAGATACTAAGTAAAAATGTTCTTTTGTAAGGTTATTCTCAGATTTATATGGAAGCCGCTGGTAGGTTTTGGGTTTGAAAAAATACAAATACTTAACCATAATATAGTATTCTCAATCCTATCCTTAACCCGGGTAAAATATAAATTATTCATCCACTCAGTTATTTAACTATGAATAGAACTACACGTGTATCACATATTGAATCGTTTAATAAAAGTCTCCGTGAAATAAGCGCTAGTCATTTATATTTTTAATCTTCATGAATTAGAAATAAATATATATTTCATCAGTACTCAAAATGAATAGTGCATTTACTCGACGATTAAAATAACTCTTACTGGTTAATATCAGTTAGTTAGATTTACGCTACAGCCGGAACACTTTAGCTATAGATTATATTAATTCGCTAGTCACTTTGCACAAAACTCCTAGTGAAATAAAAATGACGGATTTAACAATTAAATCACTTTACACAGAAAAATTTTAGTGAATAAAATAATTACCGCAAACACAGAATTAGAACTACACCAAATCGAAAATACTAAGAAATCCACTATAACAATGGTCTAGGAAATCGAAGCTAGTTGTTCTCTGAAATTCTGTCGGTACTGGATAAATTGAGCTTATATATGAGATCTGTCTATATATATATATATATATATATATATATATATATATATATATATATATATATATATATATATATATATATATATATATATATATATATATATATATATATATACACCCCTGTCTGTGTAAAAAATCGCACACGTTACGGAAACAGCAATAAATGAAAATACTTTGATGCGGGACGGACATCCGGAGTCTCAGGCTCGTATGACTGACAGTGGTGAAAGCCGAAAGGAAGCCACTGGCATGAAAACGGATGCCCAGACCGCAAAACACGAAACCAAAATTGGTTTTTTGGAATGTCAGAACTATGAATGAGGCAGGAAAGCTGAGACAGATCACGGCAGTGATGAGGAATTACAAACTACATATCCTGGGAATAAGCGAGAGCAGATGGACAGGGATGGGGAGAATAAAAACAGCTACAGGGGAAACAGTACTTTATTCTGGTAGAGAAGACGGTCAGCACAACGAAGGTGTAGCCATTATCCTTAAGAAAGGAATGGAAGGGTCTCTACTGGAATGGAAACCCATTAACAACAGACTAATAAGAGCAAGACTGAGGGGGAGAATCACCAACACCACAATTATACAATGCTATGCACCAACAAACGACAGCGATGAAGAGATCAAGGACGAGTTCTATCAACAGGTACAAAAGGAAATG
This sequence comes from Oreohelix idahoensis, assembly GCA_024509875.1. Taxonomy (NCBI): domain Eukaryota; kingdom Metazoa; phylum Mollusca; class Gastropoda; order Stylommatophora; family Oreohelicidae; genus Oreohelix; species Oreohelix idahoensis. The sequence continues at coordinate 68,129 of JAMPIV010003697.1, forward strand.
GAAACTGTACCCAGGTACGATCTTATTATAGTAATGGGAGACCTAAATGCGAAAGTTGGAACACATAATAATTATAACGGAAGAGTAATGGGGAAATGCGGCAGTGGAACAGCAAATGAGAATGGGGACAAATTAATTAGCTTCTGCAGTATTAACAACCTGGTCATTGGAGGAACACTTTTTCAACACAAAGAAGTGCACAAGTTAACATGGGAATCACCAAACGGACGAGACAAAAACCAGATAGACCACATAATGATCAATGGCAGATGGAGACATGCACTACAAGACGTGAAAGTAAGAAGAGGCGCAGATGTGGGAAGTGATCATCACCTAGTAGTAGCAAGACTGAAGGTGAAACTCAGAGCTGCTGGACCAGTTGCAGTCAAACAGAAAAGATATAACATCACGAAACTTAAGGACCCCCTCACCAGAAAAGCGTTCATGGCCGACGTAAAGAGGCGATATCTGATTACCAAAAGCCAGGAAAGAACAGAGACCGACGATGTGGACCAGAAATTCAACACCATCTCAACAATATACAAAGAAAGCAGCAAGTCATGCTTGGGATTCCAGGAAAGAAAGAGCCAAGACTGGATAACACCAGAAACGCTAAACACCATAGCGAAGAGAAAGGAAATGAAAAGGAAGAAAACAGAAGCTAAGTCTCCCAGGTTAAAGGCAATATACAGTGAACAGTACAGTCAGCTGGACAAGGAAGTAAAACGTCAAACCCGTGCTGACAAAAGGACATTTCTGGATGACCTTGCAAGACAGGCAGAAGAGGCAGCACTGAGAAATGAACAAAGCACAGTTTATAAAATAACTAAAGCTATCAGCGGAAAACGAGGTGCAAACAACATAACGTTAGTAAGAGACAAGCAAGGAAACCTCATCACCACAGCACAGGGGCAGGAAACAAGATGGGCAGAGCACTTCAGAGAAACACTGAATAAGGAACCACCAGAGACTCAGCTGAATGTTCCTGAGGCTGAAAGTGACTTAGACGTAAATACAGACATTCCACGAAAAGAAGAAATTATCACAGCTATCAAAGGGCTAAAAAATGGAAAAACGTCTGGTCACGACAATCTGAACGCTGAGCTATTCAAGACAGACCCTGAACTAGCAGCAGAACTATTAGAACCACTGTTTGCACAAGTCTGGGAAACTGAGACAACACCAACAGAGTGGAGTAAAGGAATAATTGTCAAATTGCCCAAGAAGGGCGACCTTGCAGATTGCAACAACTGGAGAGGAATCACCCTCCTCTCAGTTTCCAGCAAAATACTAGGCAGGATAATCATCCAGAGAATTTCAAAAGCAGTTGACCAAAAACTGAGGAAAGAACAAGCGGGCTTCAGAAAGAACAGAAGATGTGCAGATCATATATTTACCCTCAGGAACATTATAGAGCAGTGCTCAGAATGGCAGAGACAGCTGTACATTAACTTTGTTGATTTTGAAAAGGCTTTCGACAGCATACACAGGGACAGCCTATGGAAAATTCTGAGGGCTTATGGAATTCCCAGCCGCATTGTTTCCATTATAAAAAGCCTCTATTCTAACTTTACGTGCAGTGTTGGATCGAGTAATGTAACTTTCGAAGTGAAAACAGGAGTACGACAGGGATGCCCCTTATCAACAACATTATTTTTGACAGTCATAGATTGGGTGATGCGCCAGACTACAGAGGGCAGTCCAAGAGGAATTAGATGGACAACGTTTTCTACACTGGAAGATTTGGAATATGCAGATGACATTGCACTACTCGCGCATTCACACCAACACATTCAAGACAAAACCGATAGACTGAATAAGTATGGCCAGCAGGTTGGCCTGAACATCAATTTGAAGAAGACAGAGGTCATGACACTAAATGTGGACAATCCTGAGCCAGTAACAGTAAGGAACCAGAAGTTAGAACAGACAGACGCATTTACTTACCTAGGAAGCATAGTAACACCTGACGGCGGAACAAGCAAGGACATTAACAACAGAATAAAGCGAGAACAGCCTTTGCTGTTCTCAACAACATTTGGAAGTCTTCCCAGTACAGCACAAACACCAAATTAAGACTGTATGAGAGCTGTGTACTTTCTGTGCTTCTCTATGGTGCGGAATGTTGGAGAGTAACAGAGAAGGAAATGTCGAAACTGTCCTCCTTCCACACAATCTGCCTAAGGAAAATTCTCCGAATCTTTTGGCCAAACACCATCAGCAACCAATAACTACTTATTCGGAGTAACCAGGAGGACATGCACACCATCATAGCTGGCAGACGCTGGAGTTGGGTTGGCCATGTCCTCAGAAGGGACCCTGATACCATCACAAGAACAGCTATGCAATGGACCCCCGAGGGAAAGCGAAAGAGAGGCCGACCAAAAACAACTTGGCGGAGAACTGTGGAAGCTGAGATGCAAAGAATGAACCACAGTTGGGGCACTGTACGAAGGATGGCCGCCGACCGAGCAAAGTGGAATCATTTTGTTGCTGCCCTACAAGACGCCACCAGGCGTGATGGCCGCTGACTGCTTTGACGGTTGGCGGTTATGGATCAAAGAAGAAGAAGATATATATATATATATATATATTATATCTATATATAGATATATATATATATATATATATATATATATATATATATATATATATATATATATATATAGAATGAGTGATAGCCACAGTGAGATGTGATAATAGAAATAGAGTTCCACGAGTGAGATGGTAGAAATTTATAGAGGCTGTCCCGGAAATCGAGAATCTCTCTCTCTTTCCGCCTATCTTCTACAACAGATCCAGAGGAGTCAGACAGTCCATAAAAAATATATATATTAATATATATCTGTCCACTCACGTGCACGCACATACAAGTGACGACAGTTAGACACACAGACGTGGGAAAAACTATAACAATGATTATATAGATATTATGGGAACGAACTGACTACCACACTGAAATAAATGTAGGTATAGTTTAATTGTCGGCGTCTGTGGCCTAATGGATATAAACGCAGTTTCATAATCCAGATATACCGGGTTCGAAACCTGCTGCAGGCGGTTTGGTAGCAGATCGCTTTGTGTGGATTTTTAACAATGGTATAAGCGCCGTACCGTTCAGAAAGCAATGGCAAACTACTGAATGAAAAAAATTGCCTAGAAAAATCACAAACAGCCAATAAAAGCTGGGGTTGATTGCCACGTCCTGTAAAGGATAAGCAACTAACTTTATAGTTTAATTATCATAGTAAACTTACATCACAACATATAAAATACATCAAAAGCATACACATAGTCATAAAATCAAGGAATGCTACAATAGTGATAGACCCGTTAGTATGGTCCTCCCCTGGATATATATATCTCACAATCCAGTTAGAAGAAAGTGATAACCCCAAGAAGTTACAGATGCATATGATTGAGTCTATGGTTTCCCCCTTTTAAGGTATGGACAGACTTGATACTCTGCTTTTCTAAGGGTGAATATTGTTAGCAATAACTTGCATAAAGGAAATTACAACGTGGGTGACTCAAACAAAGAACATCCCTCAGTCTAATTTCACTCGGTTCTTTCATTAGGGCCCTGATATACTTACAATCGTGCTGTGGTTCGCCGTCTGACGCAAACTTTGGGACACTCACACTTTTTATCTGTTACTGTCGTTTAATGAAACAGATCCCAGCTCTGCAGATTTGTTTGTTGGTTTCATCAAAATGGATCTGGGGAGCGTCTGCTTCATGCGATAGTTATTTCAGACTAAAGTTAGTGTCACTTGACTCACGAGGTAAGAATTAGGCTTAAATGAGCACACAATGTCAGAACACGAGGTTTCCCTTAATTAGGAAGATGACCAGTGGACAACTTCTCTCAACAAATAATCTTGGTTCACCACACACTTGTCGAAGAAAAGTGAGGGTCCGTTCAACAATGTCGGAAAGTTAATGTTTTTGATTTCTGTAATTTTTCTCGCCACAAGGCAGCATGTACATTAGAGTTAGTGTATAAATATGCACTGGCTCAAAGGCCCAGTATAAGCAGTTATTAGGTATGTCTCTGTACAAAACGCCGGCAAAGTTTGGGTTACCCCAGTATTCACTGAATAAAGAAAAACCACATATGAAATATGTTACATATTATGTACTCAATATAACTTATGTTTTTAAAATGCAAGCGTACAGCTTGACTTATCATTTAAAACTTCCCGTGCAATAAATTATATATTTAAAAATCATCAATCCTCATGAATTAGGAATACATACGTATTCCGTCAACACTCATGAGGCATCTAGCATTTATAAGTTAGTTTAGAAAAATTATTCTCGTCTGATTATTTAACAGTTAAATTCATTAATAGCCGACTGAGTGTAAGCTAAAAATTATAATTTATTCTGTTTTCCACTGTAACTCATCAGCTAGAGAATATAACAGACTTATAAATTATTCACTCTGCACAAAAGAACTCGGGAAATAAAATAAGCGATCTAACACTTTGAACACTTCGAAAAATACTAGATATAATATATATATAATATTTACCTCAACACAGAACTACTAAGAACTTAAACCACTTCGACCAAACTAAATGCCATCTCTGTTAACAGAGATTCTTAAGAATCGAACGAAGGCTTGTTCTAGTCTTGACTGCGAAGTTACTGAGTGAATTAAGTCTCAACCTCTCGTTTAAGATATTTGAAACACACACAAAGAATGTGCCCTATTTCCAAAACCACGCAATCTCTTGTCTTTCCTAACACTTACGTAACTTAGACGCATGCCGTAAGTGCCACCGGTGCGTCTTCACACCTACGTTAACAAACTGACCGAGAAGCGTGAGTGTCATGGAAAAACCCAGACTATATGTCTCATTCCCGAGCGCTGCGTGAGTGTCATATCACACTTCACTCCGAGAGAAACGTTCGTGTCAGGTGAAAATGCTAGACGGTATGACACCTAACCGGGAACTAGCCTGACGAAACGCCCGTGACATGAGAAAAATACAGACGCATGTCTGCTATCTCTGTCTGCCCAGACGAGTATTCACACGTTCTATCGTCCACTGACATCTAATGCAATAGAATGCATTTTAACGCTCTCCCGTATAGTGTAGAAACTGATACGTTATGTCATAAATGCGTTTACCAGTATGAGAAAGAAAACGGTAAAGTTGAGAATGGGGAAGAAAATATTTTTCGCAAACGAATGGATGCGAAAAATACAGGTAAAAGGTAAAGAGTGATAATAAAATAGAGGATACGGGTGAAAGAAAAAGAAGAGGATATAGGCAATTTAATGATCATAAAACCTCTGTGACAATATATTAAATTTGCAGAACTTCGCTCAGACTTGTTACTTTTAACGCCTTCGCTCAGATTTCGGGCTTTTCCTCGGTCGATCTGCGAATCAGAGGGAAAATTCACGCTTTTACCGCTTCCAGACTCTGGCAATCGAGCGAAACCCGTCCTTTGATCTTGCGATTCTCTTACTTACTTACTTAGTCGTTCCCCTTCTACCGTGAGGTGTCATTGAGGCATATTGGGAATATGGTGTTAGGCCCATATTATTCTTGCGATTCTCACCGTGTTTAATTACCTTCCAAACGAACGGATTCAGGGGGGGGGGGGAACTGTGATTATCTGTCCTTGGTTCCAAATTATCTACTCCTTCTACTCAAATTATTTCCCCTGATCACTGTCTAACGAAAATTACGTTTCAACTACATTAGCTTATCTTCCCCTGAGCCAAAATTACGACTCTTTTGAAATAGTCGCCCTTTTCTACGCGTTCCGTCTCTCCCTGTTTGATCCCTGTTACGACGATTTCCAATCGCTGGCTTTATAATTACAGGTAACCGGCTCAACGTTAGCTAAATAGGTCTGTTGGTAAACATTCCTAAGGAAATAGAGAACAGAAAATAAAATAGGCGTGCTAAATTAAGAAAGAGACAGATATCTGAGTGTAGGAGGGTTTTACGTTAACCAACCGTGCATGGCTCATAAGGAAGCCGGTGAAGACAGGTGAAAGAAAATGTAGATATATGAAATCTATTTTCATAATATCCTCTGCCACAGCCTGTCAGAGAATGACACTGCAATCGATGAATCATCACGGCTGAGATTGCTGGAGTTTGGCATTAGGCGTGGGACTGGCAGGAATGAACGTATGTGAGGCACGGCTGTTTGCGAGCGATCTTTTAGTTATTTCCCCTTTTTCCCCGACCGCGCTATTTATAGCCCCACTTGACAGAGGTCACGTGGTCAGCTTCCTAATGGGAAAAACATGTGGCGATGTTTACTTTTGATAGGGCTTAATTAATGCTTTTAGGCTACTTTTTTTATTATAAATACCGGCTTTAATTTTGCGTAAAGCTAGACTAGAAATGTTAGAGTAAATTTTAGAACAAGAACAAACATTTTATCACAATTAGAACAGAAGATATAATAGTCTGAAATAGTGTAAAATTTACGTTTTTTTTACATTTTGTTATGGTTTGTTTCTAATTCAATTTACACTAAAACGGTCACAATCAACATGCATAACAAATTACAGAAATCAAAAGTAGAAAACCTGCAGAAAATGGATATCAAAGTTTTGTTTTGGTTTCATGCGTCAAACATTAATTATTGAAAGTTTAAATTGCAAGTCCACATTTATTACCTTAAAATAACACACCCAATTGTCCCCAAAACATGTTTGAATTGCTTTTATGCTACTTTATTATTATAAATACCGGCTTTAATTTTGCGTAAAGCTAGACTAGAAATGTTAGAGTAAATTTTAGAACAAGAACAAACATTTTATCACAATTAGAACAGAAGATATAATAGTCTGAAATAGTGTAAAATTTACGGTTTTTTTTACATTATATTATGGTTTGTTTCTAATTCAATTTACACTAAAACGGTCACAATCAACATGCATAACAAATTACAGAAATCAAAAGTAGAAAACCTGCAGAAAATATATATCAAAGTTTTGTTTTGGTTTCATGCGTCAAACATTAATTATTGAAAGTTTAAATTGCATGTCCACATTTATAACCTTAAAATAACACACCCAATTGTCCCCAGAACATGAGAGCTAACAATTATCTCAATCATACATCATGAGTTCTGATCCAGTCTGCGCAATGTTTTTCTAATATGTGCTGTTTATGAATTGTCTTACTAGGGAATAGCTTTCTGAACAAAGACATATAAGTCTCTATCGATGCTGTTATTGATTCTTTACTAATTGGTTTACTGTGTGATATTTTGTTGTGTACTTTCTCAAATGCTTCTTTCAGTGAGTTGAATTGTTCTTGGGCAATAAAAGCTATGTTAGTTATATCTTGTTTGTCTGTAATTTTCAGTGTGTGTGTAATGATTGCTCTTGTAAGATCTTTATAAACTTTTTGTGTGAGATATCTGTGGCAGTGATTCCCTATAAATGCTCTGCTATTATAAGCCTGTTGTATGATTTTGTGTTTGGCTAGTACCTTGTCCATGTGTGAGCAAACTGGACCAGACCTAGTACACAGATCTTGAAACTGAAGTTTGGCCAGCGCATCTTGTGCATTTTCAAGTCTAACTTTAAAATTATCTGTCTCCTCCTTATCCTCACAAAGTTCAATACCTACCTGAAAAATTCAATTTTAGCTCCTAATTCTTCTGCCTATTTCCAGTTCTTACTAAATCTCTTCAAGTTCTTAAAAGTACTAATGTTTGCATGTATCTCTTGCCAATTCTCAAATATCTTTGCGTCTATTGTATCAGCTACCTGTTCTAGAAGTCTGTGGTGTTTCAAAACAATGCCTAATAAAATATGAAGGTAAGGAGGAGCTACATTTTCAATTTCAATCTCTAACATTGGTTTGTGTAAACAATTATGGTAATGTGCCACTTGCCTTTTATTCCCTTTCCCATATTTCATATATCTATTGTAATCTCTTATCAACATGGCCAAACTTCTTGATTTGCAAGTTGTATGCTTTCTGGATGTCTTTGATGAAAATGTTTGGTTTGTCTGGAGCTCAAGGAATATACCCATGTCTGTGGTGTCTCCAGCAAAACAAGGAAATAATCCCCGAATAAGAAAACAACAACTTGTTTACCATCCCACTCTAAATATTTTAGTGACTCTATCTGAGCTTTCATGCCATTCATAAATATTTCTAAATTATCATATGTATCTCTGACTCTAGCCATTGATAAAAGGATGGTATTAGATTTAGAATTTGGTTTCTCTAAATTTACTACCTGCATTGTAACTTTGAATGAAAGAAGATATACAAACAGTTACTTAGAATTCGCTGGCAGCCGTCGTGTGCACAGGATTGTCTACCAAAGAACACCAATGGAACAGTCCTTATCTCACACACAATTAAAAAAAAAATTCATATTATAAATAGAAGATTAACAAGACGCTGTTTTCAAAAGCCTGTAACTCCGTCAAAACTAATTTCAAACAAATAAAAATGCAATCAAAAATAGAACACAGAACAAAGTTATAGTACACAAAAGAATTTTAGCGCTGTGTTTATCCAGAACGAGTGTGTAATGATTTATATTTTACTGATTTTACTCACACATCAGCTGATTTTCCCCGCCAAAAACTTAAATAGTCTTTTACGGTGCACACAAAATTATATACCCGGTGTCAGAATTCCGGTCACCGAAACTAAAAGAGCGCTCTGGTATAGGGCACAAACAGCCGTGGAGGATGCATCAGGCGTACAGCGCGTAACATGAACTGTTAGCATTCATACCCTTCAACATTTGCTGAAGGAGACTGAGCACCTATGGGTTTGCCAGAAGTGCAATGATGTCGATTCTGAACAACAATAACATATAACAAAGTAAATATTAATTAGCTAAAACATTTCATGATGTGGTGTTTCTAGGAGATTTATGTATCGTCTCAAAACGGGGATGGAGAGTCATTTTCCACACTAAAAGTTTGTAACAGAAGAATTTCATAAAACAAACGTTTGACAGACAAATCACTGGAATATGAAGAACATGGTAGTTACAAACCTGAGACCTCAGAAACACTAAGGAAAGTAACTTTGCTTTCTTTGATATACAGCAATATTGTGTAAATAAATAGTGCGTAAATAAATGGAACGTAGTGAGAGTTACTTTAAAACTAAGGTTGCTATCTCTGTATTATGAATACCAAATTTAACTTGCTACAGGATCATCTTCATCATCAAGTGCCATGCCGACTGGGGTTGGCGATATTTCTATTGTCATCGGTCTTTGTTGTCTTGAATCCGGAGTTTCCTCATAAGCTTATCGTTGTATTTCTCTTTCCGTTTACATCTTCTTCTTTTTGAGTTGAATTACCCTGTTTGATATCAGATTCTAAATGTCTATTCCCATGCCGTGTCTGGTAGTGTCTTGTTGTACTGATTAATTGACAAATTTCTTTTTTTTTCTTCTGACTGTCCTATGTATCAGTCATATCCTTCTTAGAAACCATATCTCTACTGCCTCCACTCTTCTTTCCATCTCTTTATTGTCCAGGTCACGGCCGGCCTTAGACCAATTAACCAATTTGACCTATTTCGGACCCCACACTCGTAGGGGGGCCCAAAACTCGTGTTTCCTCCTCCAGCTTTAAAAAAAATAAGGAACAACGATTATTTCTCATCAGATAATCAGGATTAAATGCTATTACATTGCATTAAAAATAAAACAATATTTATATTTATTAGCTATATTTTGACATAACATATGTTACAACAAACTTAATTTTTTTAAGTCCAGGGGCTTTCATCATAGTGGTCTTAATCAGGTCAGGCCCTTCAGTTACTAAGTCTGACCTGGTTCAGCTATCATATGTATGACGTAATAAATGATCCACATGATAATTGAAAAGTCATTCCTATTTTTTATATCCTGACTTGTATCCACTGAATGTATGTGAAATAATGTAAAAGCAGGGAGCAGAGGCGTACTTAAAAGTATTTGGCACCCGGGGCAGAACCTACCTTTGGCTCCCCCCTCCCATGAAGAATCACACTTGCAAGTATGTTGTTAACAGTAAGTACTATCATGGGGGAATGTTGAGAATACAGAAGACTATTGGCAGCAAATCAAAACGGTATGGAATGAGACATGTGAGGAGGTGCTGGGGAAGGGGCAACGACAACAAAAAGCATGGACAACAACAGAAACCATCCATAAGATAAAAGACAGAAAAAACTAGAAAGCAGGTTTAAACACAAGCAAAACCAGAAGTGCCAAGGCTCAAGAAGTGTGCACAGAGGCAAAAAAAGAAGTTAAAAGAAGTATCGAAAGAGACAAGAGGAAGTGTGTTGGGGAGTTGGCGGGAGAGGCAGGGGATGCTGCGGCCGAGGGAAATGTGAGAGAACTGTATAGCAGCACAGGGGGCTGACGGGGAAATACAAGCAAACAAGTTGCGTCATAAAAGACAAGAATGGAAAACTGCTCAGCAATATACAAGAGCAAATGAAGAGGTGGACAGAATATTTTGAGGACCTTCTCAATAGACCAGCTCCACAGAACCCCCCGGACATCTTGCCAGCAGAAGAAGAGCTACAAATTAACGGTGAAAGACCGGCGAAGGAGGAAATGGAGAAAGCCATGGTCATATATACTAGGTCATGCCCAGACCTGGGACCGTACTTGAGGATCAGACAAAACATTATATCCATGACGAAATCGTTCACGCTTATTTACCATGAGAGGGATGCTATACCAATCTGACGAATATCTTCATCTGACGAATATCTTCACATGATAAATATGAATCTGGGATTTTACGAGGAGGTCGTTTCGCTGAACAAGTGGACTATGAAGTACTACATCAAACCGTTAGGACATTGACAAGGTCACCTCATCAGTTTATTCGGTCACTCGTTTAAAAAAAAAAAAAAAAAAAATTTCGTCGTGAACATTATATATAGACACCGTCTCTACAATGTGTCTTACATGAGTGAAGGTCAAACATTTTCGACGTTGAAATCATTTCCAAGATTCCTAGTTAACTGAATACTTAGTGAACGAGTTACGAGAACGTCTTCAGATTACGTCAACACGTTTGCTGATGACTACATTATCCACCTTGTATTTCAATTTGATATTGCGTGGAACGATGAATTGGAGTTACATCGAGGAGTGGATGCTCATGGCCGATTCAGATAAGTGATGTTTTTGTAACGTCATGGTTGTTGGTCCTATCTTTGTTGGGCAAATCTCGCTTCTTTTATGTATATGTTCCTTTTCTGTTTCTCTTGCGGGCGGCTGGAAAGGGGACATTTTATGTTTTATTGTCGTTGATCTATAGGGTGATTGCATTAATTTCTTTCAGGGATTCAGCATTTAGTGCTGTCGTGATTACCGCTCTTTTTGAAATTAAGGCTTTCATGCGTGTTTGCTGTGCTGTGATTCGTCGTATTTTTATTTTTATTTCAATTTTGTTTGGAGATTTAGTCTTACGTGGGTCTTTCCTGGCTATCTTTTGTAAGATTTACATTAATTGTAAATGGATTTGTCGTCGTGTTTCGTTTATTACTGGTGGAAACTTTAATTTTCTTTTGTCTTAGAATTTTCGACTATTTACAATTTTGTCGTTTCCTTATTTTAATTCCATCCATGTCTGTCGTTATTCATGTCATGTGATAATTTTCCTTTGCAGCATATATATGATACAATATTTATTGATTAACTATTTTTTTTTTTCGTACGCCCGCTAATACTCGAGGCGAAATCTCAGGTTATTATTATTTATGTCTAACCTGACAGCAGGATCATAAACGCTTATTAATATAATAATAAGCGTCTAAGTGAGTTGTGCAGGTGATATAGTTATATATATATATATATATATTCACATTGTGACTACACCAATCAAACCCACTATTCCATAGTGTGATGGACTAAGTAAGGCAGAGGATAACATAGATATTGATTTATTGTTTAGAAAAGTTATACTTTGTTGTATACTATGGCGACTCTTGACTATTTTATTAAACAAAGCAAAGCTCTGGGTATGGAGGGTGATATTTTTAAAAAATTTGCTTTGACTGCATATGAAAAAGCAGAGGCAAAAGAAGAAAGAGAAAGAAATGAGAATAGAGAAAAAGAAGAAAGAGAAAGAAATGAGAAAAGAGAAAGAGAAGAAATAGAAAGAAATGAGAAAAGAGAAAGAGAAGAAAGGGAATTTGCTATGGTGCAAGAAAAAGCAAATAAAGAAGAAAGAACTCGTATAGCGGAACTCGCTGCGGAAGGAGAGAAAATGGAACATGAAAAGGCAATTCGTTTAGCTGAAATTGCTGCCGAGGAGGCAAAATTTGAAAGGGAGAAAGCTTTTGAGGTGGAGAAACTTCGTTTTCAACAACATCATGTTTCCCATGATTCAGATAGTAAAGGTTCATCGAAGAAGGCAATCACAACCCCTAACTTTAATTTAAGACTACCACCTTTTTCTCCCCCTCACGACGATATAAGTTTTTATTTATTAAGATTTCAGGAAAGAGTCTCTTGCTTAAATATTGATAAAGATTCATGGTCTGGTGTTTTTTCGGGTCTCCTCATAGGGGATGCAGTTGGGGTCTATCTGGGTATAGACCAAGATAAAAGACATGATTTTCAGGTCGTAAAGGCAGCATTCATACGCAGATATGGTCTGGATCAGGAAGGCTATAGACAAAAATGTCGATCCATGTTGCCGGTAGAGGGTAAAAATTTTGAGGATTTTGTTTCCTCCATAAAACTATGTCTCCAAAGATGGATTGATCAGGCTTCTATACCTAAAACTTTTGAAGGATTATGTGATCTCTTGTTAAGAGATAAAATTATTTCTTCGGTAAACCAGGATATTGTATCATTCTTACAAGAAGGTAATCCGGACTAGTATCGAGGAAATGGAAAAATTAGGGCAACAATTTTCCGTTGCTCATCCAAACTTGTCAATGAGCAGAGCAAAAGTCTTGGATTCATCTGCTGCGTGTGCGGCGACGCACGGGAGATCGCGCACTCGTAGCTTGGATGGACGATATAATCATAGAGAAAATAAAGTTAGGGGTTGTGATTGCCTTCTTCGATGAACCTTTACTATCCTAAAAGGGTAAATATAATTTTTACCATAATCGCTCACTTTCACGGGGTAGAGACAGGCATAATTTCAACAATTATAACAATAACCAAGTGTATCAAAATAACCAGTATTTACACAACAAATATACTGACAATCATAATTTGTCACCGCGGGGTGGCCAGTATGACAGGGACAACAATGGACATTCTCATTCAGACCATTTTTCAGATCGCAGAAGATCTCACTTCGTTAGAAGTCATAATAGAGCACGCTCACAAGCCAATGCTTATCAGAGGGTAGATAGAAATGTCAGTAATGACATTCATTCAAACCATAAGTCATAAGAGTTCAGGACCACCACTGGTGTAAGACAAGGTGATATCCTATCACCTTACCTCTTCATACTCCTTATGGACGATGTCATCAAGGCATGTAAGGAGAGAACAAGAAAGTATTCAGTGGGGTACTGGAAGATGAGACAGGTCTATATTTCAGAGCTGGCATTTGCTGATGATGTTGCCCTGATTGCTAAATCAGAGGCACATCTCCAATCCAACCTGCAAGTCTGGAAGGAAGAGCTGGAAAAGAGAGGGATGGTCATAAGCAGCTCTAAAACAAAATCCATGGTGATATCACGAGAAGAAAGAAAACATCAGATTAAGTTGGGAGAACAGGTCCTGGAGCAGGTCGACCACTTTAAATATCTCGGAGCTATCATAGACCGAAAGGGAGGCATCAAAGAAGAGTTGGCCACTCGAAAAGCAGCGGCTGGGAGACTTTTTCAGGCCATAAATCGTGGATTCCTCAGCAAGAAAGAGGTTGGTAAGAAAACGAAGATGGCTGTATACCGCTCCACCTATGTCCCAGTTTTGACATATGGATGCGAGTCGTGGGCAATGACTACAACCCACAAAAGCCAGATCCAAACCTCAGAAATGAGGTATCTGAGGAAAGTGGCTGAAGTAACAAGAAGAGACATGGTCCGCAACCAGACGATCCGTCAAGGCCTAAAATCCCATCCGCTGCAGACCCAAATAGAACAGTCCCAACTAAGATGGTTTGGCCATGTCTGCAGAATGGGAGAAGATCGGCTACCACGACAAGCAGGGGAAACAAAGAGCCAGGGATCCAGACCTCCAGGACGACCCAGAGTCCGCTGGGAGGACAACATTAGACCATCTTTGAAGGACCGAGGACTAGAATGGAACCAGGCCAGGAAGAAGACAGCTGATAGAATGGTCTGGCGCTCTCTCTTCCAAACCTCTACACCTCACGGTAGAAGGGGAACGACTAAGTAAGTAAGTATCAAAATAACCAGTATTCACACAACAAATATACTGACAATCATAATTTGTCACCGCGGGGTGGCCAGTATGACAGGGACAACAATGGACATTCTCATTCAGACCATTTTTCAGATCGCAGAAGATCTCACTTCGTTAGAAGTCATAATAGAGCACGCTCACAAGCCAATGCTTGTCAGAGGGTAGATAGAAATGTCAGTAATGACATTCATTCAACCAATAATCACGCCAATGCGTGTAACGTCGATTTGGAAAATTCTAATAATTGTGCAGAATGTAAGATGTTATTTCAGTCTGGAGTTACACCACGGCTTAAATGTGGACATGTGTTACCAGTGTTGTCGTCTTATGACGGTGTTGGTACTCTCACTTTACATAATGGATTTTTGTTTGACACACCAATTAAAATTTTGAGGGACACCGGATGCACAACGGTCGGGATAGGAAGGTCGTTAATCCCTCCGTCGTGTTTCACTGGAACGTCTGTTAAATGCATAACTTTCGGAGGCACGGTAGAGGTATATCCCATGGCCGACGTAACAATAACCACGCCATTCTTTTCTGGTAAAGTTCGTTTATGTGTTCTCAACCAGCCTTGCTGTGACTTGATTTTGGGAAACATAAACGGTATAAAAGAATGTTCTCATGATAAAATTTCTGCATGGGAGAGAGAATATCTTTCTTTATCCAATGCTGTGACTACTAGAGCACAGCTGGTTGTAGAATCAAATGAACGTAATGATAGCAATAATATCCCACACGTGACAACAAGTCATTTTATAGATAAAAATTCATTCATTAACCAACAAAAAGATGATTCTTTTTTGGGACATTTATTCTCTTTAGCTACGGCTAAAACTATTACACATACAAATAATGCCAGACATTGGTATCAATTTCATGACAATATTTTGTTACGTTGTTTTGACAATTATTCTTCGGTACTCAGACAAATTGTAGTACCTACGTCATTTCGATCACTAGTTTTATCTAATGCACATGATGTTCCTTTTGCGGGTCATATGGGGATTTCCCGCACAGCTTATAGATTGATGGCACATTTCTTTTTGGCCAGGGGTTCATAAGAACGTCGCAACGTTTTGTAAATCATGCACTGTTTGTCAGGGAGTTGCACGTAAAGGTGCGCATCAGTTTGCACCCCTACAGACCACAGATATCTCTGTGTGACCCTTTTATAATATGGCTGTCGACATAACCGGGCTTCTTCCGGTGTTATCATCCAGAGGATTCCGCTTCATCTTAACTTGTATCGACCTATGCACCAGATGGCCTGAAGCCATACCTGTTAAGTCCATAACAACGATGTCGGTGACTGATGCATTATTATCGATATTTTCACGCATCGGATTTCCTGAAGAGCTTCTGTCGGATCATGGCACGCAATTCACTTCAGGTATGTTCTCAGAAATTTGTGATGTGCTTCACATCCGTCATACATTGAGTGCCAGATTAAATCCGCAATCAAACGGAGTTGTAGAACGCTGGAATTCTACACTATAGCAGATGTTGGGCAAAATAACAACAATGTTTCCCCATGATTGGGACCGGCTGATACCAGCGGTTCTCTTTGCATATAGAGAAGTTCCTAATCGTCAAACCGGATTCTCACTATTTCAATTAGTTTTCGGGGCTAATCCAAGAGGACCAATGTCTATCTTACATGATTTGGTGATAACAAATGATGATAATACGGTTACGAAATCTAGTCACTGTGGTGGATTTGATATTATGAAATGCTATTGTTATGAACTCTTAGTGTACTGAATGAGGTCAGCTGTGAAGGTCCCTGAATATAATAAATATTATGTTAACTTACAGGGTACCTTTCTGCTACCACCTTTATGATCTCACTCAGACTTATTCTTTGACTAGAATGTATGATGATGATGACTACGTTTGGTGTCTAGGGTTATGTATAAGTAGTGTAATGTTGCATTAACCAACTAAACATATACACAAGTATTTTATTATCCAACACAACACAACAGTACTACAACAATCACATACACACTACACTTTAAAAGACTATCTTAAGTAAGTCAGTGGTTGAATTTTGTGTAACGTTGATAATTTTTTTCAATTTATGATCCTGACTCTATTTTGTTTGAATCAGGATTGACAATCAAAGTGAAATCAATGAAATTATTTACAATATTCAATTTATACAATGGATCTTCTGTCCATAATACAAGTATTAATATAATCAAAGTGTGTAGGTGTAGTTTTCTAAATAGGATAATACTGGTAGATGTAAAATGGTAGGTTGTTGATTATCATCACTCCCTATCGTTCATTTTATTTTCATGTATCACAGGTGGAATTCTTTTATTTGATAATGTCAGTTTTTTTCTAATAACTGCGGTTCATAGAGGTTGAGACTTTCGGTGCCGAACGGGCACTTAACTTCGAATGAGAACCCTGGTAAGTCTTGTCCTAGGCTCGATGGACCATCTGGTTCACTTCATAAAAGGCAATGGCCTCCAGTACGTGCCCGAATTATGCAACAAACTCAGGAATCAATCAGTTCCCACGAGCCTGGTTTTATGTGACTGTCAGGGCCACAAAACCCCTGAAATAAGAAGGTTATGCATCCTTCTTTATAATAAGTATACAATAATATTCCACAGTTAATTATAGGTACAGTACAAACAAACGCATAGGGTCAGCTCTTTATGACAACCTATTGTACCATTATATTTTGAAGTGACAATGTATACCAGTATTCCTCTCCCCTAATGGTTACAACGCCTCTTCAATTCCAACAGTAATCTTTTTCCATACAATAGGATAGATGTTATGCTCCTTGATGACAATCATATATAATTTTGTAGTTCTACACCTCTCTGATAGGCTATCATATGATGGAGCAATCTCTAGGCTTTGCCTAAATCTGCCATCGACTCACTTACTTACAGTCGTATGTTAGTATCTCACATTCAACTTTATTTTAAATAAAATGGTTAATAAATTCAATCTTACCACAATTTTAATGAATATTACACACAAACAACGATGACTGGCAGATCTGGCCCAAGTTATCACTGCCTTGTCCAGAAGTTTATAATATTTGTATTTAGAATTACACTTCTGCTCTCATCGTCTCGTGGCAAGATTTTTTAAAGAAATGGCGTCCTAGCCTAACAATTTTTCCTCAATATCAACTAAGCTGGCCAATAGAAGCAGACGACTATGAATTTTAAATCGAACTTTAAAAAAACAATTCCCAAAATACTACGTTTACTACTACAAGTATATTTTTAGTGTTAGGTTAACCAATCCCCTCTCGCCTTCCTTTAAACTACAGCCAATCAAAATCTTGGTACCTTTTAGTCCTATTTACTCAAAGCTTTTTTCAAAATATGTCAGGAAAAAAATTAAGCAGGAGTGATCTTTTTTCTCGTCAGTCCGTCTTATCATACATAATATTATTGCCATTATTTTGGTTATTTTTTGTACTCGTGGGTAACTGAAACCATATTATTGCTCAGGACATCATAAGGCATCCGAATATATAATTTGTATGGCCCCATGTATTATGGTTCATAATTCCATATTTTTTCTATGTTAGTCTTCAAATCTAGAACTTACCACCTGTTCCATTCTTTTTCTAACTATTTTCAACCTAAATACGAGAATCTTTCGTAGTACGTTAGAATTACGTCATTCCTTATAAGAGCTAAGGTTGTTTACATGACCAATTGACGAACATTTTTTAGTTTTGTATCGTAATTTGAAAAGTGCCCAAGGCTATGTTGCTCGAGTTGGCTTTTGTGAATTCGACGCGAGACGGCGTTCTCTAGGTTCTGTCTTTCCATCCCTCCCCTCTTTTATTCTTTTATTCTTTCACTCTTGTCTTGGCAATTCGACTTGACCTTGCAAAAGTGTTACATTTAATCTCAAGGACGAATTTTTTCGAAAAGACAGTATCTTTCTTTCGGCTATTAGGTTTATCAAAATCGACATGCGGGCGGGCGTAGGAGAGTAAGCCGCTGGACTTTTTATTTTCTATCCTATTTTTGACTTTATGCACTAGAATATTATCTAATTTAGCTATTGTATTGAGAATATCGTCACATATCTCCCCACTTTAGAACAGACTACATGATGTCAGTTCAGAATTCGAAATACACATAGATAAATTTAAATCATTATGCCTGGTGACTACTCTGATTTTCATTGTATGGGTGTCTACTTAAAAAGTCTGCACCTACGTTTTCCGACCCGGGGATACATTCTATGATAAATTGGTATGGCTGTAAGAGCAAAGACCATCGTAATAATCTAGCATTTTCATGTCTTGCTTGCGACAGAAATACAAGTGGTTTATGATCTGTTTGAATCCTAAATGATCTACCATAGAGATAGATTTGGAACTTTTTTATCGCCCATATCAAAGCCAGACATTCCTTTTCACTAGTTGAATATTTATGTTCCGCTGTGTTCAGCTTACGGCTAGCATAAGCAACTGGGGTTAATTCCCCGTCAAGTGAATTGGATCTTTGTAATAGGGCTGCCCCTAATCCGACGGTACTCGCGTCCGTCCTCACAACAAACTCTTGACTCAAGTCGGGCAATTTCAATATAGGCTTGCTTGTGAGTTTTTCTTTTAACTCTTGGTAGGCCGATTCACACTGCGCAGACCAATTAATTCTATCAGGATTTCCTTTGCGCGTTAAGTCCGTCAGTGGTGCACATATGGAGTTAAAATTTTTAATATATTTCTGGTAAAAACCACACAACGAGACAAAAGATCTCACATCTTTTTTTGTCTGTGGCCTCGGTGCTTTCTTCAATTTCTCCAAGTTCTTGGGGTCAGGGGTCATGCTTCCCTGAGATACTGTGTGTCCCAAGAATTCCAACTCTTTACATCCAATACAACATTTGGTCGGTCTAGCCGTCAAGTTTGCCTCCCTGAGTCTATCCAACAACATATTCAGAGAGTTAATGTGTTCCTCAAATGTTTCTGTAGCAATGAGAATATCATGCATGAAATTCGTGATACATGGATTATTCAGGGGATCCAACAACTTTCGCATCATTCTAGAAAACACACTCGGAGCATTTTTCAACCAAAAAGGCAACATGTTGAATTCATAATGTCCATCCAATGTGCTAAAGGCTAAATACGGTCTAACCTCAGGTTTTACTGGAATCTGATAATAGCCTTTGCTCAGATCCACCTTAGAGAAATATTTAGCTTTGTTCAGCCTAGCAAACAGCTGATTTGTATCAGGTAATGGATCCACCTGACCTTCTGTGACAGCATTCAGTTTCCTGTAATCTATACACAGTCTGTGTTCCCCAGAAGGTTTTCTCAACAGAACTACACTAGAACTGTACGGGGATTCACTGTGTGAAATAATTCCTTCTTTCAACAAATACTCAATCTCTTCCTTTAAAGCTGTCTCCTTTGCAAACGGGATCGTATAGGCTCTCATACAGATTGGTGTTAGGTCTACAAGTTTCATATCATATTCCAATAAATTCGTATGCCCCGGTTTGTCCGTTAACACATCTGCATGATCATCCAAAACCTTTGGAACTCTCTCCCTCTGATTTTTTCGTTAAGTGTTTACTGATTTTTACCTGTGCGGCTGTCTCACAGAGATGTAGCGGATATTCATGAGAGGTGAGTGGTTCGTTTTTCATTCCCGTTGCGATGGACAAGGTTAGTAAGTGTGTCTCGTCCTGATTTTCTCTTTCCAGATATTTTTTCAGGAGATTCACATGATAGATTTTCTCTTTCCCCTTTTTATCAATCTTATAATTTGTTTTAGACACCTTCTCTAGAACTGTATATGGACCTTGCCATCCAATCTGCAACTTATTACTACTGCCTGGTAATAGAAGGAGGACCTTCTCTCCCACAGTTAAATCTCTATCATTCGACTTCTTATTATAATAGGCAGCATGTTTTTTCCTGGCTTGTCTCAAATTATCATTAGCAAGTTTCCAGCCAGTTTTAAGACGAGCGGTTAGCTCGTTCACGTATTGATATGATGAGGTGATATTTTCTTCGGCTTATCATCAGTCCACGTCCTCAATAAGGTTACATATGGATCTTTTATTGGCCTCCCAAATAGGGTTACCGGTGCCATTCCGGGTGAAGTTCCACTGGACTTTTTATTCGCCTCCCAAATAGGGTTACCGGTGCCATTCCGGGTGAAGTTCCACTGGACTTTTTATTGGCCTCTCAAATAGGGTTACCGGTGCCATTCCGGGTGAAGTTCCACTGCACTGTTTATTGGCCTCCCAAATAGGGTTACCAGTGCCATTCCGGTTGAATTTCCAATAAACTTTCCTTCTATCATCACTTACAAATCGTCCACTACCAATTCTTTTCTTGGGGTATTCTTCCCACTTTAAATTCCTTGTGAGAGATCTTCTCTCTCTTTTATTCTTTTCATCCAGTTCACATAATTCCGACCGAGGGATTGTCGGCTTATTCTGGGTAAAGACCACTATTGGCCCTCGACACATAGTTGCCATATTAATACATTCAAGTGAAGACTGTGTGTGAAAAGGGGGTTCCCATTCCACTTTGTCTACATTATTAATTTTATTTTTATTTTCAGGCCTACGTTTTCCCCGTGGCGTGTCTAGGTCCTGAACAGTTTTCCCACGTGTGGGTGTTCCCTCATGCATTATGTCACATGCTTCTACACAATTTTCAACGATGACCATTACATCTGGCCAATAATAATTTTGAGCAACTTTTTGGCAGATGGTACCTACTTTCTCGTGGTCCCCATCTTTCCCAACATGTAAGCTCCTTATTATATCTGCCTTATATGCCCTTGGAAGAACCAACTGTCCGTGACCAGTGGATCCAGTTCCGGCCTTCCTATATAACAGTTTGTTTTTCACATAGAAGTCTCCCTTGCCTAGAGGTGTATGACATTTGGGTAATTTCTTAAAACAAGGCTTGAGGGTCTTATCCTCAGCCTGCGCCTTCCTCATCTCATCTGGATGGGTATTTATTGGATTTTCCTCCTCCTTTTTGGACTGTGATCTGGTCTGCACTTTTTCCATGATCACAGGTCTCTTGGGATTCCCCAAGAAGACATATCTACACCCCAATATGAGAGGGTAGATTGGTTCATTTATCACTGCTGCTTTGATGATTCCTTATACATATCGCGTTTTTACATTTATCCTGGCGATGGGAAGTGTCATGGTCGCTACGTCCTTGGTTGCAGCTTGGATCGCCACTGTTTCTGTGGTGTATTGATCTGCTTGCACCAGGTGAGAACTCACATCGGAATCATTATCCAATCCAGTATCATACAAGCACCTTATGGTGACTCCATTACATATTACTTCTTCACACACTGGGGGATGATATGGTTCCTGCTGTTTAGTAGGGTTGGCCTTTTCTCCCTTTCTCCCCGTTTTCATTGCAGCGAAGTTAGGAGGTTTCCTAGTACACTTTTCGGTGTTATGGTTGTCCATCTTACATCATTTACAATATAATCTACCTTTATGAAAAGGTTTTCTTTCCTCATATTTTCTGTCATTGAATTGTGGGTTTTTATTTCTATAATCATTTCGTGGCCTATCAAAATGTTGCTTACCTTTGTTTCCCTGATCTTTGTTGTCAAATCTGTTAAAGTTTTGAGGAGCCTTATAATTGTCTACCTGTTTCTTTTTTGTGCCAGCTACTTCTGCTTGGGCTGCCTGATACCTCTCAGCGACATTGAGTAACTCACCCAGCCTCTCTGTACCTTGTTCCATGAGAAACTTTCTCAAGTCTGGAGCCATGGACTCTCTCAATTGCTCAATAAGGATAATTTCTTTAAGATCTTGGGTTTTCCCCAGAGCAGTCCATTTCTCCAAGTAGGTCTCTAAACGTGCAGAGAACTGGTGATAGGTCTCACCCAACAGCAGCCTTGCATTCCTAAATTTTTTCCTGTAAAATTCTCCGTTCTTTTCATACCTTAACAAAAGAGCCTGCTTTAACATGTCATAATTGTCTTGATCATCCCTGCTCATTTTGGCAAAAACTTCATAAGCTGTTCCCCTAAGCCCCTGGGATAACTTTAGGCTCCACCTTTCTCTCTCTAAACCATACGTGGTAGCCAACAGTTCAAATCTACCCAGAAAACTTTCTATGTCATCGTCTTTCTCAACAAAATGGTCTAAATGAAAACCCATAGCTGAGGTTGAGGCTCCCTAACTAGCAGTGGCATCGGAGGTAAAGGTGCTGGCACCATTTTCAGGAGCATGGCCTTGTAATTCCAACTCCATTAGTCGTAACTTGTGCTCCCTCTGCAATCTCCTATCTTCTGCTTCCCTTTCAGCCTTTTTTTCTTCTCTTTCTGCAGCTAATCTCTTTTCCTCTGCTTCTAATTTCTTCTCTTCAAATTGGAGCCTTTTAATCTCCGCCTCCCTATCCGCCTCCAATGCCCTAGCCTCTTTGTCAGCCTCAATCTGCAACCTCTTAATTTCATTCTCGGCCTCTAACTTTCTTTCTGCTTCTTTCTCTAATCTTTTATCTTCTCTGGCAATAAATTTATCAACCTCTGAGGTTACGTACTGGACCAGCTCTGGTCCATCCATATTCATTTCTTTAGCCGTCTGCACAGCAGCAGATCGAAACTTTGCCAGATCAGCCATTCTGTACTATGCAACCTTTTAAAATTTCTAATTAGACAAGTATCTAATTATAACTAAGAATGTCTAATATGACTAAGAACAACCACAGGCACCGATAGCTCAACCACTATTTTAATTCCACAAATAATACTTTTAATTTTATTTGGCATGTAATTAAAATTTTCGGGACCTGAGACCCTAATATATTTTATAAGAATTTAAAAATCCCGGAATCGAGCTACCCAATATATGTTGTGGGGTACCAGGAAAAATGTAAATCCCGGACGAGCCCCCAATATATGTGGTGGATTTGATTTTATGAAATGTTGTTGTTATGAACTCTTAGTGTACTGAATGAGGTTAGCTGTGAAGGTCCCTGAATATAATAAATATTATGTTAACTTACAGGGTACCTTTCTGCTACTACCTTTATGATCTCACTCAGACTTATTCTTTGACTAGAATGTATGATGATGATGACTACGTTTGGTGTCTAGGGTTATGTATAAGTAGTGTAATGTTGCATTAACCAACTAAACATATACACAAGTATTTTATTATCCAACACAACACAACAGTACTACAACAATCACATACACACTACACTTTAAAAGACTATCGTAAGTAAGTCAGTGGTTGAATATTGTGTAACGTTAATAATTTTTTCAATTTATGATCCTGACTCTTTTTTGTCTGAATAAGGATTGACAATCAAAGTGAAATCAATGAAATTATTTACAATATTCAATTTATACAATGGATCTTCTGTCCATAATACAAGTATTAATATAATCAAAGTGTGTAGGTGTAGTTTTCTAAATAGGATAATACTGGTAGATGTAAAATGGTAGGTTGTTGATTATCATCACTCCCTGTCGTTCATTTTATTTTCATGTATCACAGGTGGAATTCTTTTATTTGATAATGTCAGTTTTATTTCTAATAACTGCGGTTCATAGAGGTTGAGACTTTCGGTGCCGAACGGGCACTTAACTTCGAATGAGAACCCTGGTAAGTCTTGTCCTAGGCTCGATGGACCATCTGGTTCACTTCATAAAAGGCAATGGCCTCCAGTACGTGCCCGAATTATGCAACAAAGTCAGGAATCAATCAGTTCCCACGAGCCTGGTTTTATGTGACTGTCAGGGCCACAAAACCCCTGAAATAAGAAGGTTATGCATCCTTCTTTATAATAAGTATACAATAATATTCCACAGTTAATTATAGGTACAGTACAAACAAACGCATAGGGTCAGCTCTTTATGACAACCTATTGTACCATTATATTTTGAAGTGACAATATATACCAGTATTCCTCTCCCCTAATGGTTACAACGCCTCTTCAATTTCAACAGTAATCTTTTTCCATACAATAGGATAGGTGTTATGCTCCTTGATGACAATCATATATAATTTTGTAGTTCTACACCTCTCTGATAGGCTATCATATGATGGAGCAATCTCTAGGCTTTGCCTAAATCTGCCATCGACTCACTTACTTACAGTCGTATGTTAGTATCTCACATTCAACTTTATTTTAAATAAAATGGTTAATAAATTCAATCTTACCACAATTTCAATGAATATTACACACAAACAACGATGACTGACAGATCTGGCCCAAGTTATCACTGCCTTGTCCAGAAGTTTATAATATTTGTATTTAGAATTACACTTCTGCTCTCATCGTCTCGTGGCAAGAATTTTTAAAGAAATGGCGTCCTAGCCTAACAATTTTTCCTCAATATCAACTAAGCTGGCCAATAGAAGCAGACGACTATGAATTTTAAATCGAACTTTAAAAAAACAATTCCCAAAATACTACGTTTACTACTACAAGTATATTTTTAGTGTTAGGTTAACCAATCCCCTCTCGCCTTCCTTTAAACTACAGCCAATCAAAATCTTGGTACTTTTTAGTCCTATTTACTCAAAGCTTTTTTCAAAATATGTCATGAAAAAAATAAAGCAGGAGTGATCTTTTTTCTCGTCAGTCCGTCTTATCATACATAATATTATTGCCATTATTTTGGTTATTTTTTGTACTAGTGGGTAACTGAAACCATATTATTGCTCAGGACATCATAAGGCATCCGAATATATAATTTGTATGGCCCTATGTATTATGGTTCATAATTCCATATTTTTTCTATGTTAGTCTTCAAATCTAGAACTTACCACCTGTTCCATTCTTTCTCTAACTATTTTCAACCTAAATACGAGAATCTTCCGTAGTACGTTAGAATTACGTCATTCCTTATAAGAGCTAAGGTTGTTTACATGACCAATTGACGAACATTTTTTAGTTTTGTACCGTAATTTGAAAAGTGCCCAAGGCTATGTTGCTCGAGTTGGCTTTTGTGAATTCAACGCGAGACGGCGTTCTCTAGGTTCTGTCTTTGCATCCCTCCCCTCTTTTATTCTTTTATTCTTTCACTCTCGTCTTGGCAATTCGACTTGACCTTGCAAAAGTGTTACATTTAATCTCAAGGGCGAATTTTTAAAAAAGACAGTATCTTTCATTCGGCTATTAGGTTTATCAAAATCGACATGCGGGCGGGCGTAGGAGAATAAGCCGCTGGACTCAATTTTTATTTTCTATCCTATTTTTTACTTTATGCACTAGAATATTATCTAATTTAGCTACTGTATTGAGAATATCGTCACAGTCACCAATATGTCACAGATCTACGCCAATGCATTGTGGACGCATGTGAGATCGCGACTGAAGCATCAGAATTAGCAAAATATAAGACTCGGTCGCGTATTAATCGTGAAAGACGATTAACATCATTATCGATTAACGATGAAATTTTTGTTCTCTTGCCGCTTAAAGGTGATCATTTGTTGGTTACGTGGCAAGGTCCTTTTAAAGTTGTGGGTAAGAAAACCGACGTGGATTACATCATCGACATTAGGGGGAAAAGAAAAACATTCCACACTAACATGTTACAACCTTACATTTCTCGACCTCTTCCACTCAAACATATTTGTGAATCTATCACAAATCAATCTCCGCATCTAGCATCTATTGCTTTAGTTTATGAAGTAGCAACCAGTTTCGCGGATGTACCGCTTGATTTTCCTGTGGTACCTATCCAAGCCTCTGAAACTTGGAAGGATGTAATCATTTCTAACGATTTACCTTCAGATCAGAAGAATCAGATTCTCCATTTTGTTGTCCGATGGTAGCAGTAAGGAAGAAAGACAGATCTATTCGCATATGCATTGATTTCCGTCGACTAAATAAAGTCACGATATCAGATTCTGAACCAATGCCTTTGCTGGAGGACTTGCTACCTCATGTAGCTTCCGCTACTTTCTTTAGCAAATTCGATTTGTCAAAAGGGTATTGGCAGATCCCTTTGACCGAAGAATGTAAACCTTTGACGGCATTTGCAACATCGACGGGTTTGTTCCAATACAATGTCATGTGTTTTGGGCTCAAAAATGCGCCTGAAACTTTTGTACGGATGATGCGTCGAGTATTTGGGAACCGTTCTGATCTAATATCTTATATAGATGACATTTGCATGTTTCATGACACATGGGAAGAGCATGTGAATGGTGTACAATCTTTACTATAGACACTAAGAATACACAATCTTACAACCCGTCCATCCAAGATAGAAATTGGATTCAATGAAATTTCATTTCTAGGACACAAAATTAGCAAACATGTAATACAACCTGATGAATCTAATTTAAAACGCATACTTGATCTTCCAATCCCAACTACAAAGAAGCAAGTACGGAGTTTATTAGGATTGGTGAATTTTTACCACAAGTTTATTTCAAGGTTCTCGTTTTTGACTGCTGTCTTATCTTATCTAACTAAAAGAGGTATGCCTAACAAAGTAGTTTGGACAGAACAATGTAACCAGGCATTACAAAACATTAAAACTCATTTTTCACATTATCCTATATTAAAACTGCCAAATTTAAAAAGATCGTTTACTGTTGTAACAGATGCTTCGCTCCACGCAATAGGCGGGAGTTTGGGACAAAGTTTTGATGGCAAGTTTCATCCGATCTACTACTTGAGTAGGAAACTGTCAGAAGCCGAATCCAAATACTCTATTTTCGACAGAGAACATTTGGGTATAGTACGGACTTTGAATAAACTTCAAAAGTATGTGGTAGGTACGCATTTTACTATAATGACAGATCAAAGAGCGTTAACGTATCTCCAAACCTGTAAATCACCAAGTGCAAGACTTACGAGATTTGCATTGCAGATGCAAGCGTATGACTTCGATATCGTCCATATAGAAGGACATATAATGTAATTGCGGATACACTATCGAGAGTAATACATTGAACTATGTAGCTTTCCTGAGTACAGGAAGTGCCAACAAACATTGTTTCTTTTCATAATCAATTGATAGGTAGATTATATAGCGATATTTCCGGAGCATTCATATGTTGCTCACAAGTTGTTGCCACATATTTTAACTGCATTTCACTCATCCTGATATCACTTCACTCATTGCTTGCATTTGATTTTCCACTTTATCATTATAGTTAATTATAGTTATTTTATCATTACCACATCGTAATGGTGTTACCAAAAGTAAGTCATTTATTTCTGATGATGGCCTGGAAACCTGCAGTTTCCAGTAGCGCGCGGGGGAGGGGGGGGGGGTAATATGTGGTGTCTGCACATGCACACCACATGTTATATTTATAGAGTTTGAGTCAGTGCTGATAAATGTGGCACTATTTGGAATATTGAAAATGATGCGCACCAGAGAATGACGAAGAAGATTTTTATGTGTATGGCCAAGGTGTTGAGGAAAACCTTGAGCTTTGTGGCAGCTGTTTTTGGCTGTCTTTTCTTTTAAGTTCCATTGGGAACCTATTACGAAGTGTTCACCTTTCTTAAAGGATATGGTTTGTACAAGAGAATGAATACTCTTTGAATAGGATTAATACTGTATTGATGAGGTTTTGTAAATAAGGATTAATCTTGACGAACGCTTATGTACGCAACAAGGGATATAAGTTATTAAAGGATGTCGAGTTCGTTTCAAAAAGGAAGACTGTTTTAGTTCCTCATTGGTGATTGGGTCAGTTAAAGAACCCGCATGTATGTTGTGGAGTATGGAACAAAACTATAATCGTATGTCTGTTGTGGAGTATGGAACAAAACTATAATCGTTGGGAGATTTCACCTTGGACGTAACAGAGTAACGAGCATTATTATGAAACAACAGCAGGAGCAATCAAATATACATTAACATAATCAACATATACTTAAACTGTGGACAGGGGTAGCAATTTACCTGAAATAATAATAAACGAACACACAATATATTCAAACAGCGCCCCCACCACAGATACCCCAATAACTGCTCAAAATTTACTTAATGAATTCCCCTTCACAAATGGCCACCCCCATGGTTTGAAATTTGCAGCGTGAATCAGCTCTGTTTCTCTAACGGTAAGTTCCTACGTTTTATTCCACATAATTAACTTTATTTTATGTTTAGAAATGTAGTGAAACATAAATTGAATACACTGATGAAGATGAAAAGTCGTATTATAAATCTAAAATGTGATGACCCACATGTGGTCCAATGGGCATTAAGTATAACACTGTCATGGTAAACAAACTCTCCTTATTTCCGTGAGAAATGCTAATCAAACAGGAGTGTTTGCTTCTGCCATCTGTTGAAATAGTAATTCTAGTATGTAAGGCTCAGTATGGTAGTTGGTTGGCTTTATTTTGATCATTCGTTTGGTTAACCCATTTAATTTTTACATTTTATTAGCTTATTGGCCCCTACAGTTTATATAATATCATCACTATCATCATTTTCTTTTTCACTATTTACGGAGCATGGAGCCACAACTACAGCTGATCCCCTACCAGGAAGCCTGCACAAAGCATGTATATGCTGTTGCAGCAATAGTTTCTGTAGCAAGTTGTTTACTTGATGAGGTTGGCATCTTCATATGAGTCGCCTTGTACGGCATGCCTGAGGGAGCAATAGCCATATCCTTTCTTTATATCTTCAGAGATTCCCAAGAATTACACGGGGCAACTTATATAGTACTTACTTAGTCGTTCCCCTTCTACCGTGAGGTGTAGAGGTAAAAACTTATATAGTACAAACCTAAAATAATATTTGTGTGTGAAGTTATATATGTAAGACAAAATTTTAAAAAAAGCAATTTTATTATTTCAGACATGGCATCTCAACGAAAGGAAAAGCTGAGGACAGCCGTTGATGTTTTGGACATGATTGACACAAATGACAGTGATTTATCAGGTGGCGAGTCAACTGATGATGATTTGCCGGACAATGACTGTGGCGATGAAGATACCCCTTTTACCTCTAATGGAACAGATAGCAGTGAGGAAGATGGCGATGACACTACTCTGAAGGTTACCTCACCATCTGATA
>JAMPIV010003697.1:102500-189570 GCA_024509875.1 Oreohelix idahoensis
ATCCTCTGACTAACCCAGTCAGGTACATTTTCTGGCATAAGCAGGCCGCGCAAATATGGCGGGCTCCTAAAATACATGACCTCTGTGGCTTTCCTTTAGACAAACAAGGTATGTCAGTCCTTGTTCAAATGATACCGCCTGAATAGCGGGTTCTAGCATGTGCAATGTTCTCTGGGCTTCCTCTAACCCAATAAATACAATGTCAGTATATGAGCGAGCTCCAATACTAATATCTTCAGTGACTCTTTCCCGCACAGGAGGAAAAGTCACTACAATGTCAATTGACAACAGAGAGAAAAAATGGTGTAACGTTATTTTTACCTTGCCAGGAATCCAACGAATAACACCAAAACAACACTTGCCATCCTTGGCGCTTAGAATAACACATGGGGATAAATCTTAGACATTCTTTTGTCACACAGAGGCTTTCTTTCCCCGAACGCCTAACCAGCTAGGAGACGCTGCGCATCTTACCCCTTGAAAATCTCAGCTCGACTCCCCAAACAAACAGGCTTCTTTCCGCGCCCCAAATTCTCGCGCATGCGTCGTAAGACGCAGGTCTCCTGAGTTAAGCTCAGGTGGGCGATCTGAAACATTCCAGGAAATGCTGACCACTCGAGCCATATATAGTCAGGTTACAAGACCTCGGTCCTAAAATTAGACCGGTTTGAT
Source organism: Oreohelix idahoensis (assembly GCA_024509875.1). Taxonomy (NCBI): domain Eukaryota; kingdom Metazoa; phylum Mollusca; class Gastropoda; order Stylommatophora; family Oreohelicidae; genus Oreohelix; species Oreohelix idahoensis. The sequence goes on from JAMPIV010003697.1 coordinate 103,173, forward strand.
AAAAGACAAGTGGGATAACAACTACTTCTGACTTAAACCAAAGTATATAGCGAGTAACTCTCCTTTGACCAGGAATCTGAAAATTACGTCCCCGACTGCATTTAACAATGACACTTCACAGTCTGATAGCTTTATTCTACGAACAGTCTGATAACTTCGTTTCACGAACCCAAAGTAACTTTTGGGAACACAATCTCCTGACACAGTTTAGATTGGACGTAGCCCTTTGATGTTTTCGAATCACTTGGTCTGGGGAAATTTTATATTCCTGTTATGACGGGTGATCTTCTTCTTCTTCTTCGTTCGTCCTGAAAAGGACGGTGGTTGCGTTGTGTCTGTTTACGCCTAAGCTGTGATATCTGCACCTTTCGGTCGACACATCCGACTTCTGCACGGCATTTTTTAGGACCGGGTTTGCCTTCCCATTTCGATCCACACTCGCTCAGCCAGACTGCACTGCTGCAGACTGTTTCCAGGACCACCACGTGGAGGTGGAGTGCGGTCTTGACCAGCTCTGATTCGCTGGTCCTGACGCAGGCAGTCAAGCTATGAGTCGCTGACTGCGTTCTCTATTGCTGCGTCTTTCGGTCCCACGGGTGATCTGATTCTTTAGGACTCCAGTCTTTGTATTTTAAAATGCGGGTTTACTTTTAAGTTTTAAAGTTGCCCAAATACTTCTATCTTGGTCCTTTAAGTTTTCAGTCTTCGTATTTAAAGATTGCGGAGTTGCCGCGCTGGTGTATTGTTACCAAACTGCGCTGGCGACCGGGTGACCCAGGATCAAACCCGGTCGAGGAAATTTGATAATTTTTTTCGTCGACCGGGATTTGGACTGGATTAACTGGAGCCCTGGCGAGGACATTTGAAGAAGTATATTCGACCAGGGACTTGTGGATCCTGCTATATTAGTTTAAGAAATTAAATGTACATGTGATATATATATATATATATATATATATATATATATATATATATATAATATATATATATATATATATATATATATATATATATATATATATATTATATATATATATATATATACTCAAGCACATTAAAAACGCACCGCTATTATATATATCCTGATGCCGAGAAGCTGGAAAAAAAAAAGTGTGGGAATGGATTTTCCCCGTGTTTGTCATGAGGTAGAGAGCGAATGGCTGCTGGAATGGAAAGTGCATGATTCAACCCACGGGTTTGTGTACAGACTACAGGAAAACAATGAAAGTTACACGTGCAACACGATTCCCAACAGCTATGACCCTGAAAATGTGTACGCGTTGTGGCAGTATACTCGGTATAAAAAGACCGTTGAGACAAAACATCCAGTACATGTGCTTGAAATGCCACGACTATCTGAAAACGACGCCAACGAGCCATTGGTATGTTGGAGACCGGAATGAGTTCGCGGGCCATTGCCAGAAGGATGAATTGCCACCACAGCACTATTGTACGTCTCAATGAACGTTACGGAACCACTGGCAGTGCCCGGGATAGACTTCGGAGTGGCCAACCACGAGTTACTACCCCTGCGCAAGATCGTCATATTGTGCTGAGTCACCTAAGGAATCGTTCTCTCCGGGCAAGTCAAACAGCAGGAGCAATAGTGGGTAGACGTGGGCAAGTCTCTCGAATGACAGTCATACGACGACTCAGAGATACAGGCCTTACTGCAAGACGACCTTATGTTGGGCCAAACCTGACGCACAGCCATCGTCAGCAGCGCCTGCAATGGGCAGAGCAACATGTCAGATGGACTAGACTGCAGTGGAATGCTGTCCTATTCACAGACGAGAGCAGATTCAACATATCCTTCGCTGATGGACGTATGCGAATTTGGCGACGGTGTGGAGAGCGCTTTGCAGATTGCTGTGTTCGCCAGCACAACCGATTTGGAGGTGGCAGTATTCACATTTTGGGAGGATTCAGTTTTCACCATCGCTTGCCTCTTCACGTCTTCCATGGAAATGTTAATGCTGTGACATATCGAGATGAGGTTCTGGATGCATTGGTTGCCCCTGCGTTCACAAATTATCCAGACTTGCAGCTTCTCCAGTAAGATAACGCACGTGCGCACACCGCATGCATTACGCAGCAATATCTACAGCAGCAGAACATTGTGACGATTGATTGGCCTGCCCTATCACCAGACATGTCCCCTATAGAACATCTGTGGGACGAGCTTGGACGCAGAGTCTACAGGCAAGGTTCTCCAGCTAATCTGCAACAGCTCGAAGCTGCTCTTACACGTGAATGGGACTTGATTCCCCGGAATTTCCTTCAGAGAGTTGTGCGTTCTATGCGGAACCGCTGCCAAGCTTCTTTGCAAGCACACGGTGAACATACCAGATACTGAGGATAGTGTGAATGCATATTTTTATTGGTTGCATTTTTGGTTTTCTCCCTTGCCTGCACAGAATGCAATGAATTTCATAACAATCAAATGTACAAATTAATGACCAGCATGGATTCATAGGAAAATGAATAAAGATTCCAAATATGTAAACTTGTAAACACTTATATTTACATTTCACACTCTGTTCCTGGATTATACAGGTGGTGCGTTTTTTAATGTGCTTCAGTGTATATATATATATATATATATATATATATATATGATATTATATATATATATATATATATATATATATATATATATATATGTATATATATATATATATATATATATATATATATATATATATATATATATATATATATATATATATATATATATATTTGAAAGTGACCCATAGTTTTATTTTGTTTTCAATTGAATTTTATTTGAAAAATTAACCAAAGAACAAAGAACAAAAGATCTTGTACATAAATAAATTCTAAATTGTACCCATAATCTTCAGTGAATTATACTACTGGACAAAAGTTAAGGGCCACCATTCAGTTTAGACAAGGTTTATGTAATTGATTGGCAAACTGTAAAGACAAGTGAAAATGTCATTAAAACTGAGCTCAGAGAAATGTGTATACATTTTTGTGTGCACTAGGTTATTTTTTTTTTAAATGTCCAAAAACTGGGTCACTTTAACCCGCACGTGAAAATTGCCATTGTTGCTGCAAAAACTCGTGGTTTTTGCAACATGCCCCACTAGTTCAAAAGGTGAAAAAGTGAGCTGAGTTTGAATGCACGTGGAAAATGATCATCGGTAAAGAGTGTTCACCGTTGGTATGCAATAAATCATTATGACAAGTGGTCGAAATGATCACTGCATTAGCCATGCCACCAAGGAGAAGTCTCAGCACTGTTTAACGTTCCCGTTGTGTAATTAATTACCCCCAGCAGAGTCATTGTCTAAGGTTAGTCAGGAGAGGTGCCCATAGGAATCTATACTGTTCAAAAAAGAAACGCATAGCTATCCGAAGGCGCGTTTTTATGAGTTTGTAAGTAAAATTTGGTGCTAGGGTATATACAAACCAGCCTCAAATGTTCTTTACAGTGTCAAATGCACGTGTTGACCTGAATTGCGTTCGGTTTTGTAATCGTTACAACGCAGTGGTCAATAGTGTTTATGACGCAATTTTTGACCACAGCTCATGTTGCGCGCACGTGAAAGCAACAAAACTTGGGGTGAACACTATTCACTGACTACGCAACTGAAACCCTATAAAACGATAACGCTACACACACAAAAATTCAGTTCATTTTTAAGCAGACATTTATGGCGTCTCTATCGATAAATTTAAAGGAACATTGCTGTTTGCCGACTGCATGCAGGCGAAAGTCAAAGTCAGGTTACCAGGCATCTAAACGTGCATCAGAGTACCATCAGTCGACTTTGGCACCGGTTCCAAGCCACTGGCACAGTTGAAGACCGGCATTGCAGTGGACGACCCAGAGTGACAACAGCAGCGGAGGATCGCTTTATTCGGCTTCGTCACCTCAAAGACAGGTTTACAACAGCTTCCTCAACTGCCCAGTCATTGCCTGCAGGACGTCATGTGTCTGATCAAACTGTCCGGAATAGACTGCATGACGCTGGACTTTGGGCACAACGACCTCACCGAGGACCTGTCCTTACGCGCCGCCATCGCTAAAATCGACTTCTTTGAGCCAACCAGCATCGTCCCCGGGCAGCTGACAATCAATGGAGACGTGTCTGGGTTTAGTGACGAATCTTTCTTTTTGTTGCAGCGTCATGATAGACGGCGTAGGGTCTACCGTAGGCGAAATGAACGTTTTGCCCAAAATTGCGTTGATGAAGCTCCGCCGCACGGTGGTGGAGGTGCAATGGTGTGGGGAATGATCAGTTACAACGGAGGGAGTCAATTGGTGCACATTGAATGAGACTTGGATGCGCAACGATACGTCAATGAAATTCTTCGACCCCATGTCCTTCCACTTTTGGCTGCCCAAAGGTCTGTGTTTAAACAGGACAACGCCAGACCCCATTGTGCACCTTTGACCACGCAGTTCCTGACTGCCAACAACATTCTCACCCTTCCCTGGCCATGTACCCGCATACCGAAAATACAGATTAATTGTAGACGGATTGACCGCATGAGTGAGTGTCGGTATACAGAATTTATTTATTTTTATTTATTGTTTTATTTATTTTATTTTATTATTACTTTTTTCCCCCATTTACTAGCTTGTTTGTAAATGAATTCTGTTATGGTAACTTTATAATGTTGCATGCCTTTAAATTAATGCTTAAAGCATCATGTGGGAATGAAAGGATATAGTATGCAAGATTAATGAGAGTGGAAGGGCAGAATGTTAGACGGGCCTGCGCGCCCAATTCTTTACCCTTCGAAAATAAAGTTCGTTCGTTCGTTCGTTCGTTCGTTCCCTGTCTCCAGACATGAGTCCGATTGAGCACCTGTGGGATGAGCTGCATAGACGTGTTTGTCGTCGAGACGTTGCTCCAGCCAATCGTCGTGATCTGTTCCAGGCACTCCAGGAAAAGTGGGCAGCCATCCCACAGGCCCACATCAGACGTCTGATCTCATCCATGCCCAGGAGATGCCTGTCGCTGATCGATGCAAGAGGAGGCCACACACCATACTAACGGGAAAGCCCGTACGCCAAAAAACTCTCGTGACCCAGATGCAAAACAACTGTCAATTGATTGGTTGAACCCTAAGGTATTCGTGTGTGCAATTTGAACAATTAACTCATTAAATTAAAAAAGTTATTGAATGTCAAAATTATGGCTATGTGTGTACCTTCAGTAGCTATGCGTTTCTTTTTTTGAACAGTGTAGATAGTGCAGTACCATCTCATCTAGGAACCTATACAGCTTGAGTATACCTTTGTTATCGATACACCATTACTCTTTTCAGAGAATGTGGTATTTCTTGTAAGACCAGTCTCTTATCTGGCACTATCCTGATATCAGCTGCTACATCTATTTGTCCAGGATAGTATCACCATCATTATATCTTTCCTCTCGCTACAGCAACAGAAGAATGGTACACGTCTGAGTTTTGTCATCAGTTCCACGTTGGTGGCTTGTCGTACCATTGTAATCCTGCTATCCTATACAAGCCCCCAGTTTTTAGCTTCATGGTTGTTGGTGTTGCTGTTGTCAGTATTTCTGAGCCATTCAGTAGAACTGACTTCATATTTGAGTTGGAGTCTGTTGTTTTTTTAAACACTGTATTTCTTCTTTTTTCCATATATTTCTCAGTGCTATGAAAGCTCTTCTTGGCTTTTTAAAAATACTTATATTAATATCACTCTCTCCCCAATTCTGTCTGTATTGTTGCCAAGTTATGTACATGAATCTACATCTTCTAGCGGTGTTTCTTCAAGTGCAACCTTCCTGCATTCATTCTCCTTGTCTCTGTCTTTTTCTCATGCATTTTAAGAACTACTTGATGAGACCTTTCATTAAGTGTTTTCATTTTGTCTTGCATCTGATTACGGTTATTGGCCAGAAGAACAAGATCGTTGGCAAAATCTACATCATCAAGCTATTTAGTTAAAGTTTACTGAATGCAATTTCTATTGGCTGATGCTGTCTTCATGACCCAATCCATTGGCACTAAGAATGGCAATGGTGACAAGATGTATCCATGTCCCTCTCATCTCTACCAGTTCTGAACGACGTACTTGATGAAGAATTCTGCATGTCACTTTTTCATGTTTTCTTTATTAAGTTATCTATTTTAAGTGCACTCCATAATGCCTTATATGTTGCTCTAGTTCTTCTGCAACACAGTTTAATTCAGCGACATATTCTGCAAATTCAGTGTAAATAGAAGAGTAAAATTATATATCTTGTTCAACTATTATTGGCAATGTAGATTATCTGGTCCGTACGGGACACGTTTTGTTGAAAACTTTCGCTTAAAATCTCATGGTTATCTATGGCTTCTTTTAATCTCTCAAGGATAGATGATCCTGTTTAATATTTTTCCTGGCACTAATAGTAACATTATTCCTCTATAATTTGTGCACGCTTGTAAATCTTCCTTTTCATAGAGTTTGACCAGATATCCTTCCCTTCATTATTCCTTTAAAATTTTTATTGTAGTAGTTTAAGTTTTGAATGCGTTTAATTTTGCATTTATTGATTACGTCACTTTTAATTTACAATGTGGCTCGATTTTATTATGCGGTAGTACATTCTGTCAAATATAATTCAATACCTACACAATTAGTTTTTGTACAAGATCTAGTTTTGCTGGTACGTTTTCAAAGACCTGTGTGACATAGGGGGTCTCTCAGTTCTGTCAAATACACCTGTTGGCAATTACCTTTTAGTTTACAATCATTAACTACAATACAGACGCTTATTAACAAGGAAAGGTTAATATAGTGAAAGGGAAGGACTGATCAATTATATAGTAGTCCCTTTCAATCATAACTGACTATGGGAATACGCCCCTGAGGTGATAGCCCTCAGTTGCATTTTTTCCTGATGTACCTTTCGGTCTGTTCTTTTCCCTTCTGTTTGCTGCGGGAGCTTCTTTTCGCCCAGTCTGGTGGCGCAATGGGGATCATCGCCACTTGGTACGATCGGCAGCTTCATCCTCCCAAGTTGCTGGATTTATGTCTAGTGCCTTCATGTCTCTCTTGCATTCATCTTTGAACCTCAGCTGTAGTCGTCCACGTCTTCTTTTGCCATCTGCCAGTTGTCCGTAGAAGATATCTTTAGGGATGCGACCATCTTCCGTGCGGCGGACATGGCCCAGATAGCGTAGCCTGCGCTGTCTAAGCAGTAAATACAGGCTTAAAAGGCCAGCACGTGACAGCACCTTGATATTTGTCGCTTTGTCCTTCCACGAAATACCAAGAATGTGTCGTCAACACGGTACATGGAAGATATTGAGCCTTCTTTCTTTCTTAACATAGGTTGTCCATGTCTTGTTGCCGTATAGAAGCGTGCTGGTGATACAGACATTATATTCCGCAGCTGTGGTCTTCATTGTGAGTATGGAGTTTCCCCAAACACGCGTTGTGAGGCGGGCAAAGATGCCGATGCAGCTGTCAATTTCTGTGTCAAAAGAGAGTTCATCGTTGATGGTAGATTCCAAGTATGTGAAGTGGTGCAACACTGTCAATTCATAGTTATCGATTGTGTTAACTGGTGGAACATCCACACCGTGACTCAGCACAATTATTTTCTTTAAACTTATTGTGAGGCCAAAGTTCTTGCATGCTTAGGTGGAGCGATACGTCAAGCTCTGAAGCTCATGTTGACTTTGAGTGACGATTGCAGCGTGATCGGCGATCAACAAGTCTACAATAGTGAAACTTCTAATTTTTGTGAATGTCCAAGGGCTGTGATGTGTTTCCAGTATACTGGATGGTTTCTTCCATGTCTTCATGGAATAACTTTATAATTTCCAGCAATTTTGGGGGGTCAGCTTCTTCGCGTGAGGATTTTGAAGAGTCATCTTCAAAACCAGGTTTAACGCCTTTGTTAGGTCATTAAAAGCAATTTATAAAGGCTTTTTTCCGATCTCTTGATTTGTCCTCAAATTGAAGAAAAGAATAAATCATGTCTATTGTTCATCTACCAACTCTGAATCCACAATGTGACTCTCGATATATGCGTTCAGCTAACTTTTGTGATAGCATTAAGCAGGAGTTGCCAGAATAATGTTAAATCAACAATAGACTGCCTTAGGGACTCCGACTCCGGATTTATGCTCGGGTTTTCACCCGAAGCCTTTCCCATAAACGGATATTCCTGCAAGGCAGCTGAGGTTTGAAATCAGAGTTGTACCTTCTCATAGATCGGCTACCAACCAAGCATCACGAGATTTATCTACCCGAAGCTAATGGTTTTAAGGCACCAGTGGCTTGCCTTCGCCCCTTCTCATGAAAACATTCTGCCAGCCTCAAATTGAACCACACGTAAAGGCTAGAAACTGGTTTTGGTTGTCATAGGCTATTTGTTGTGCCTGCCGTAGAGAATCTAGCTGCAGTGGAAACTTATCACAACTACAACTTCCGGCTATGACAAATTTTTACAACCTGTAGCCAATAAATACGCGTGTAAATCACTTGTTATGTCCAGTGCTCTGACTGGTAATGTTCTTATAGCATTGTCATGAATTGAATTGATTGAAATGTCTGACCCTTTGTCTGAGTGGTCTGCCCTGTTTTCTTTCTATTTCTTGTCTACGCCTACTTTTCTAACTTATAACTCGTAAAGCTCTAATTCTGTCTTTGGTCCTGTCAACCTTGAAAGAGCAAGGCTAGGTCCACCCCTTTGCACGTGGAAATAGCTACATTTTTGTCTTAGTCTTTTATTGACCGATTCTTGGTGAAGCGGCAAAGTTAAAGTTTTTTTTTAATACTGAGTACCCTGGAACACTGTGTGACGTTATTTAAAAAAAATAGGAGAGCATGATTGAGTGTAGGCGTGTGGATGAATAAAAGAGTGACAGAAGAAAGAAGCAGGCGCTATTCTATGAAGAATGCCTGCTGTCCACTGACCCATGAAAGAACACTTCTCTCTCTCTCTTAATCAGGGCAGTTCCTTTTTAAGAACGTGAAAAGGGATATTATAAGAATAGTCAAACTCGCCTCATAGTGAATCTGCAGAGAGATTACTGAAAAATATAGAATAAAAGCAGAGGTTAAGGCATCCTTGTCACAGTTTATGTCTTCCCTGACTTGTGTAATTATATTGCCATCTACAATTACAGTGTTTTTTGGCTCGTTCCCCCAGGTAACAGAATAAAAGACTTTATCTTATTACCAAAAATGTTTACATTTAACGTAAATGTGACACGAAGAAAATAAAACAGACTCGTTGGTTTTGATTTATACAAATATCAAATAAAATTTCCAAAAGAGATATAATCTAAAAGAAAACCAAATCTATAGTGTTGTATTTACAAATACAAAATACAATTGTTATTTTGAAGGACATCAAATGTGACAATAAGAAAATCTAATTGATAGGTTGGGATATTTTCAAATACAATAGAATTGTTACTTTGACTAGAATGGGTCTGGTTTCCTCTCTTACCGGAATTTGGTAGTAGCCTTTACTCATGTCGACCTTTGAGAATATTTCGCCTTGCTTAACTTTGTAAATAATTATGCGGGGCTTGGCAGGGACTCTGTATGAAATTCTGTCAAGATATCTTCTATGGCCAACTAGCAGATGGCAGAAGAACAGTTGGGCGACCGCAGCAGAGGTTCAAAGATGTGTGCAAGAGAGACATGAGGGCACAGGACGTAATCCAGCAACCAGGGAGGATGAAGCTGCCGATCGCACCAAGTGGCGATGCTTTCTACCGCACCACCTCAGACTGAGCGAAAAGAAACTTACACAACAAGCAGAGGAGAGGAGAAAACGTGTCGAAAGGAGCACCAGGAAAATAAGCAGCTGAGGGCTGTCACCTCTAGTGCGCATTCCCATAGTCAGTTATAACTGAAGTAGCTATTATTATTATTATTATTATTATTATTATTATTATCCAGCCACACTTGCAACACATTAAAATGTCATGCATGCAAACTTTGTCTCTGAGATGAGATAACTTTCGCAGTAAGGACAAAACAGATCAACATACAGGTGACAGGTTAAATAGAAAGTAAATAGAAAGTAAATTATGACCGTTTAGAACACACACACACATACACATTTAAACTGTGCCAGAGATGAGCAACGTAGATACTGCTTTAGGTATTGAATTGTTAAAGCCTTTACTATACTAAGCCCAGTGTTAAGTTATGTTTTATTAATGGGAGTTAGGTGTTAAAGATTTATATGTATGGGTCGGATTTTTGTACACACGTTAGTTAGCACGCTTTAGTGATGAGATGATTTTTTGAGTTGGGGGCTTGTTGCTCGATAATTTTTGAACACAGCTCAACTGTGTGGTTGCTAGTTGTTTTTTTTTTTAAATATGATAAAGCAAGTTGTCGAATATTCTTGGTGTTAGTTTGGGGAGACGGTTGAGCTGAGCGATAGTCTCAAGCGGTTAGTCCGCTCATGAGTAATTTTTACTGAGCTGTTCTGAGATGCAGTAATCTCGTGACAGTACGTTCCTGGCAGGGCTTCGGGATGGTGACTATCCATCTCGCTAGTGTGTTCCAGTGTGTTCTTTTTGTAAAGGAGAATATTTGATAAAGTGCAGAGTATATATATATATATATATATATATATATATATATATATATATATATATATATATATATATATATATATATATATATATATATATATATATATATTAAAGTGAAGATAGAGAGATTTACGGGAATGTTTTTCTCCCGGTGTATTTGTCATACAAAGCCTTGGATTGCACGGGCTTATTGTTATACTGCATTTTGTTGTTCAAAGCTTGGATTATGATGGATTATTGATGTTCTGCATTTATTACTCAAGCATTGGATCATGATGGCTTATTGTTGTACTGCATTTGTGTTCAAAGCCTTGAATTTACTATGCTGGCTTGTTTATGTATAGTACTGATTATTCAAAACCTTGGAGTAGACCAGCCCAAGTTATGTTATTATGAACCGTGATGCATGCGGTCCCGGTTAACGGATATAACGATTTATTCACCCGATGCTGTATGTTTATACTGTGAACTATTTATACCATGATGTCTACATAACTGTGTCGGTAATAAACTGTGTATGACGTTACCAATCGTTTCAACATTTCCTGACCTCTACGTGCCTGTGGTGTTTGATCGCAGTGTGTTAGTATGAAAGAACTTTGGACATTCGCGTATAAGGATATACATATTTACGCACTTGTCGGCCATCTGTAAGCCCGACCACGGCTGATTGTCATTATCAGCGGCTATATATCTATATATTGACTTTGTTATCGTCATCGTCAGTGATCTGACACACCCACCACCACAAACCTTCAACACCTACAGAGATGTCAACAACCACACAGCAACATGATCTTGTCAAACAGGAAATAAACTTTAACACCCAGCTTTATGGAGAGAGGCAGAGGGAGACCAAAGACATACGGAGAAGAGAACGAAAAAAGTTATTTTAAAAGGGATGATAAAAAGAGAGAAGAAGAATGGGCTGAGAAGAGGAGAGAAGAAGAATTAGCTGAGAAGAGAAGACATGATGAATTGGCTCTTGAACAATAGAATAAAAGAAGAGAATATGAACTTGATGAAAATAAATTGGCACATGCACATGCTCAGGCAAAAATAAAAGCACAACAAGAACTTGAGAAAAAGAAATTAGCACATGCTCAAGCAGAACTGGCTCATGCTCAAAGGATGGCAGAACTTGAGTTGGAAATTAAAATTGCAACATAAACAGGTTCATCCAGCAGGTGTTGAAGCTGGAAAAAAGACCATGCCTCTACATTTAAACTAAATTTGCCAAAATTTATTCCTAATATAGATGACATGTCATTCTTATTAAATAAATATGAGACATGTTGCCAAGAGTTTAAGATTGATAGAGCTACATGGCCCAGCAGGTTGATGAGTTTATTAGTGGGTGAGGCTTTTACTGCAGTATGCACCATGGATGATCATACTAGAAATGATTATGATGCTGTAAAGGCATTGTTGCTTAAAAAGTATCAACTAGAGGAAAACGGTTACAGATTGAAACTAAAATCATTGTTGCCTGATTCAGCTAAAGACATTGCTGAATTTGTTTCATCAATTAAGCTTTGCTTTTCTAGATGGGTTGATTTGTCAAAAATTGATAAAACTTTTGATAGGTTGGCTGACTTAGTTTTAAGAGACAAAGTGCTGTCTTCAGTCAGTGGAGACTTTTTATCCTTTTTGCAAGAGAGAAAGCCTGAATCGTTAGCTGCTGTGGAAAATCTTGGACGACAATATCAAATTGCACACCCTGGTAGAAATCTTAGCAGGAATAACATAAAGGATTCATTGCCAGTGGCATCTGCTAGAACTATGATGTCCAATCTACCCAGACAAAGATCATATAGCATGGACAGAAATGTTCGAGTAAATCGAGATAATAATAATGGATCTTTCAAAGGGAGGTATAATTTTAATAATAGGTCACAACATCCTCAAAGAGGTTTTCATTCATATGATAATGGATATATACCTCAACAATTATCTTTCAGACCTAATAGGGATTGGAACAGGTGGATATAATTTCCAGTCAGGAAGAGGCCAAAGGTCATTCAATAGGAACAATGACAATAATTACAACAACATAAATTCTCAACAGAAAAATAACTTTCGACAATCTAGAAATCCTGAACGTTCCAATGCAGTTGTGCATCAAAGTGACAATAATACAGTCCAAAACACCAATGTTGTTTCTCATGCAAATGCATGTAGTGTGGACGTATCCAACAGTACTAATTGTTCTGAATGTAATTCTTTATTTCAGCTAGAGGGAGTTCCTAGGTTCCGGTGTGGACATCCTTTACCAGTAATGTCCTCTTATAATGGTACAGGATCAGTGGTATTTGATAAGGGTTTTGTGAACAGCCAACTTGTTTCGGTACTCAGGGACACTGTTCCACCACTGTGGGGGTTCGAAGTTCATTAATGGACGCTGCTGATTGCACAGGCGAAGAGGTCCAGTGCATTACATTCAGGGGCACAGTGGAATATTATCCAACTGCAGAGGTATTTTTGGATACCCTTTATTTTACAGGCAGGACTCTAGTATGTCTGTTGTCGAGTCCAGTCACGGGGATAATTTTAGGGAATATCCCTGGGCTTCATGAATGCGCTAATGATGATATTTTGAGGTGGGAACAAAAACAACATGTTTATACTGCCAGGGTTGATATTACCAGAGCACAGGCTTTTGGGCATGCACGTGCACGATCACATGATCGGACTCAGAGTGGCACAGTTTGGGGTATTGATGATGGTGATGATAAAATATTTCTTCCTTCCATCATTGAGGAGTCCCTTGATGATTTCCAAACTAGTCAGAAATCATCAGATGTCTATTTTGACTCGAGTGAATCACTGGTTGCTCCTGATATGGAACCAACCACATTCATCATGGATGATGTGATACCCACCATTGTTGATGACAATGTTGCTAATGTGGGACCATCTACATCCATCATTGATGATGTGATACCTGGCATTGTTGATGTCGAGGTTAATCCGATGTCGAGTTTGGTCTTCAGTCAAAACTGTATATTTGGCTGTATGTTTTTTTCATTTTCCATTGTCTTTTTACTATATGATTCTTCCTTTTCATGTAGGAACTTCATGGATATTAATTTTCCTTCAGCGTTTTTCTTTCAGATGCTGACATCCCATGTTTTCATGTGGTATGTACTAATCACTACATTGGGTAGTGTGGCGGTTTTAACATACTAGTTTTTTCTTCAGGTGCTACCGGTCTTGTTACACCATTTACAGACCATAATAACTTCATACTTGTTCCTATGCAGGAACGTGAATGTGTTCTTTCCATTAATCATGTACAGAAGGTCTTGTTTCCAATCGGTACTTATGATGAGGCTAATAAGGTTATAAATTTTAATGGTCATTCTTATGTAGAATGCAGACATCTTGAGACTATACTTTAACTATTTAAAAGCTATTTTCTATGCTGAACCTCTGACTTTGTTAGATTCTCTTTTGGATAGACTATCTACAGCTACTTTTTTTAGTAAATTTGGTTTGTCTAAAGGTTATTGGGAAGTCCCCTTGTCGGACAGAGCAAACCCTTATACTGTTTTCGCTACACCTTTGGGATTGTTCCAATTTAATCTTATGTCTTTTGGTCTCGTTAACACTCCTGCGACTTTTGTTCGCAAGATGCGAAAGATTTTCTCTGATCGTGATGACATAATAACCTATATTGATGATATTTATCTTTTCCATCAATCTTGGGAAGAACATGTTCTTGGAATTCATTCTTTGTTGAATACTCTTCGTCTCTATTACCTTACTGCCAGCCCTTCAAAAATTAAAATAGGATTCACTGAAATTTCTTTTCTTGGTCATAAAGTAGGAGGCGGTTTTCTTAAACCTGAAGACTCCACTATCTCGATGATTGTCTAAATTCAATTCTGTACGTCAGTCGAATATTGACACCCACTGAAAACGGCAAAGTCTCGTAAGGAGAGGGCTGCCAGAGCATCACCTGCTCTCCAACCCTAAGACTATGTAATTCGTGTCATCAAGGGCAGTCAGAACGTGGTTGCATATGTATTATCCCGTTGTGTAAAAAACTCACTATCAACTGACAACTCGACAAATACAGGTGCCTATGAGGTTACAGCTAACCTATTAACTGACTTTGTCACGTGTTGACCGGTGGAAGATTGCATTTTTAGTAACTTTTTGGCTGACAGTGCTGATGCTGACGGGAATTTCCAGATTTATTGCTGCTATCCAGGGATAGAATGTACAATGACTCGGTGAGGAATGCAAACGCTGAGAACTAACTTGAGTTTTCTCATCTGAAATTGAAGGAAATCTCTCAATGAATTTTTTGACAGTACTTACAGTTATTGATCGGTTCACCGGCACCTGATGATGATGAATGCTGTTATCGCCAATTTAGAGTTGTAACTCTTTTTACTCCGCGCATTACGTGGATGCTTTGTACCTTATTAACAGTGGTCATACTCGGTTAATGTGCAACAACACACACATTCATTGATGTTCTAAGAATACCGTGACAGTTGGGTTGGATATTTTGGAAGCAAAATCTTCATTTACGCTATTATTTGACCTGCTTCTACAGATTAAGGGAATTAACTCAGAGATGCTTCGCATAGTCAAAAGGACTTAACTACTGAAACCCTATCGTGCCTTTTGTTGGACGGGAAACATTCGTACTTATCATGAATTTAGAAGGGAACATACGATAATATGGCAGAGAATCATGGACTTGAAGTTTGTGCTTAATTGGTATTATTTTCGCGGGACGTTAGTTGTGCATTATTTCGCTGGTGTGTGTGATACTTTTACACTGCTAATTTTAACTACAGTGCTTTAGTTTTTTTTTTTTTTTTTTTTTGCTTACGCCCGCTAATACTCGAGGCGAAATCTCAGGTTATTATTATTAATGTCTAACCTGACATTGATTTTACGTGAGTATCCCTTTTTTCTTGTACAGAGACAGGTGTCCCTCGCCATTCAGGCAGATACTCGCCGATTTCGGAGGTACCCATTAGAGCTGGGTTGGCTCAGTAGCCGCCAATCCCTGGTCGACGACACTCCTTCAAATGTCCTCGTCAGGTCTCGAGTTAATCCAGTCCAAATCCCGGTCGACGAAAAATCCTCAAATGCCGTCGCCCGGGTTTGATCCTGGATCACCCGGTCGCCAGAGCTGTGTGGTAACCACTACGCTAGTGCTTTAGTTAACTGTTAAGCAATTTTAATTCGCGAGATACGATTCGGTCTTTGATACAAAATGTTACCACACTCACACTAATTATTGAGTGAACATTTTGGGGATACTCCATACTATTGTCAATTGGTACCACACATCAGCGAATTCTTACCTCATTGCACACACAATTTTTTTCGGTGCAAGATAACATTTTTTTATGGGCACCACAACACACTTTTTCTACGAGTACTTAAGATGTACACATGAATTTAAACTTTTAGCGTGCGATGTTGCATTCATTAACTTTACTAATATGATTGTCTGCCTCATGTCATCTAATTACGCTGTTATATATTTGTTTATTCTTTAATGCTTTGCACTATCGCAGTTGATCAATAAGTTAATTAATTGCCAACTGATACTGGACTTGACTGATAGGTGTTATTGGACGGTGTGAGATATGTGAGTGCATGTATTGCTACCATCATTTTTTAATATGTTAGGTACTATTAGTTATGGCGACCTCACATTGCTGTTAAAAAGGAATGTGCCCAAAAATAGACATTGGCTTTAGTATTTACTATTGACCACACTTTTAGTGTTAAATTGTCTACCCTAGGGCAGAAACCCGGGTGCTATGCTATGTCGTGCTTACAGTGAAATTTGATGTTACCTTATTTCACTCTTGTCATGTTATATTCATACCACGGGAATAATGAAAACTTTGTTTCCATTATTTTTTGCGGCGGGGGGAGGGGGGGGGGGGGGGTATTGTTATGATTAAAATTCATAACGATTGTGTCGATATCATTAGGTAGCTCGACAGGGCTCCTTGTTTGTTTATTTTATACGGAGTCATTTATTAATACAGGAAGTGACATTTGATCTTTGTTTCTCATCATCGTATGTTTTTGTAGTACCTATATGTAATTCTTGTCCTTGTCACCTGTTTGTAACTGTGGCTGACGAAGGGTAAAACCCAAAACGTCCCTTGTTTCATGTGAACCGTTAATTTGTAGAACTGATTTAATACCGTTTTATTGGTTTATATACTTATATTCCTTAACATACGATCCTTGTCGTTAGAGTTGCACAAGTCTGCCTTAGTTCTCAGCTCAGTCAAAAAGGAATTAAAAGGCTCTTGAAGAGGTGTGTTCCAGAATCTGAACGTATGTAATACTTCATTGCTTCGTGAGCTGCAATGGTTCTGGAGCAAATCGAGAATTTTATTAGGATTAGAGAGGTCTCTTTCCTCTGCAAGTTGATCAAAAACTTCAATGGCTTGAGGTCCGGCACAGTGAAGAATGATGGCCGCCCGAACGGGATCAGGTTTCGAGGCAACTTCTGCTGCATCCATATACAGTTTTAACTGTCGTCTCCATTTACGAAACGTGTCTGGTTCGACGTTATTTATGTCTAGGCAGGGTGGTAACCGAAACATGGGCCGCTCTGCCATGACGAAATGTCTTACAGTGGTATGCAAGCAATAACCTATCAACAGAAGAGTTAAAATTGGTTTTACCAGTTTATCGTCCCGCCACCTCAAGTCTATGACGTCAGCACACGTGTTACAAGATATTCAGCAGAATAGTTAGAATTTTGTAGAAACAAACACCGCTGCCAACATGTTGATATTTACTGTTGTGTATAGTAAATGTTGGTAAATGTAATGAGACATGGCTGGCTGTCAAACATTCTCACTTTATGAAGCATAATCACGAAGCCTGAACACACTGGATACAACTCGACACGTTTAATCAACCATGTTATTAGAAGCAGAGAACAGGAAGAGGAAGTTAGCATAAGGGCAAATAACTCTTGTAGAGAACAAAGTAATCAAGGAGACATATATACAAATGACACCATGAACATTTTTAAAAAATGCTTTGTTATTTTTTGTTGCTTAATTTCTATTTGTTTGAATGTCTATTTTGAAGTATTATTTTTGTTATTGTTGTTAATATTGTCATTGTTACTAACCTTATTTGTTTTCCTTTGTTTTATTTATATTGCGTTTAAGTATTGATAGGGCTTCCCCTGGGGCATCTATACTTATAACCTTATCCCGTCATGTCTATATTGTGATTTATATAGTAAGTTTTTAATTCAAGAGTTTGTTGTTCGTACTGTTAACATTGGATCAGGTAGTGGTCTATGTCATTTTCTTCCTGACATTCTTGGCAGTGTGGTTCCTCTATCATAAAGTACGCTGCACCGAGACGGAGACGTCACACCTTTTTGTTCTATGGTACCTTTTAATTCTTATCTGAACTGGCACATTCTTATTGGTTTTTTTAGAAGTTTGAATGCGTGTCTGCCTTTACTACTGTCCTTCCATGTTGTTTTCCATTCCTCGTTTATGGCTAGCTTCACTTGGTTCTTAATCTCCGATATTCCAAGTCCTGCACTTATATTGTTTTTCCTTATTCATCCATATTTGGCAGACTGGTCTGCCATCTCGTTACCAGCTATACCTATGTGTGCTGGAACCCACACTGGCCTCACCCTGCATCCTCTGTTTCCTAGTGATGTATTAATTGCTAGAATTGCTTCCTTTATGTCTGGCCGGCTGCACGTACCTGTGGGTTCTAGTGCTTGTGGTGATGACATTGAGTCTGTAAAAATCGTAACAGCCTCTGGTGGATTATCTTCGATTATTTCTAAACTTTTTAGAATTGCTACCATCTTCGCGGTAAAAATCGAAGCCCCTCCAGTTACACTGTAACTCTTCTTAATTCCCCACTGTGGTATCACTACTCCTGCACCTATTTGTCCACTATCGCCCTTGGATCCATCAGTGTAAACAGCCAGACTTTGTTTTGTTAGTTGATTTATGAACTGTCTGCTTATCATTTTGGCTTCCCTATCTTCTATGTTCTGTTTAATCTTTTCAGTAAGTGTGCAGTCTATGATTGGTGCTTTTAGTTTACAGGGTGGTACTGTGCTTCTATATTTATTACTATTATTGATTGTGTTTGATAATTCTTTTAAATGTATTAGATCTTCTATAGTTCTCCACCCTGTTGGATATCTTTCTCTATTTCAAATCATAATTTTAAACTATCAGTTCCCTAAGTAGCTTATGTCGTCAACAAATTCATGCCACGCCTCTTTGTTTTGTCCCATCCGTCCAAGATGTGTCCATGTTTTCTTTATTTCTTTCATTTTTGTCAACTTCCCTTTATACATTGGGGACGGATTGGCTACGAGGTATGGCGTCCGCCTTGAACTCTAGAGGTATTGGGTTAGATTCCCAGTTGAGGGAATATAATTTCATCATCATGTGACGTATTCTTTCCAGAACGTTGTCTCCATTACAGCTGCTCTGAACGCATCACGATTCTGGGCAAGTCGACCTGCATCAGCCAAAGACAAGTTCAGACTCTCTGTGATGTCCTGGGTCCACCGTCGTCTAGGTCGACCCCTTCCCCTTTTTCCAGGGACCATGCCTTCCATCACTGTTTTTTTCCAGACTATTATGTCTTTTTATATGACCGAAAAATTTCAGCTTCCTTATTGCGATGGTATTTAGGAGCCAATGTTCCTGTACGTTTAGTGAGTGCAGTACTTCTCTGTTGGTCTTTTTTTCTGTCCAGGGTATTCTCAACATCCTTCTGTAGCATTTCATTTCGAATGATGTAATCTTTTTTTGCAACTGTTTTATTGAGTGTCCAAGTCTCGCAGCCGTATGTTGCTACTGGGAATATACATGCTCTGATCAGTTGTAACTTTGTTTCTTTGCTTGTGCCTTGCCATAGGTTTTTCATCTGTATTAGCTTATGTGAAGCAATTGCAAGTCTTCTTTTAATTTCTACTGCACAGTCGCCAGAGCTGTTAATGATTGATCCTAAGTATTCGAATTCATTGACACTTTCCAGTTCTTCGTTATCAATTTCAATTTCTGGTTTGGTCTTTACTTTGTCTGTTGTCAATACTTTGGTCTTCTTGGTGTTTAGGTATAGATTCTGGGCCTCGCTGTGTTTTTTGGTGGACAGAAGTAATTGTTCAAGTCCTTTTGGGTTGGTCGATAGGAGGACTGTGTCGTCAGCATATCTGATTTCCGGGATCTGGTACCCGCCGATGTTAAATGAGTCAAACTCTGTGTGTTCTTGGTCATCTCTTACGTTTCTCATGATATTCTCGGCATAAAAACAGGTAAGGGGAAAGGGTACAGCCTTGTCTTACTCCTTTCTGTACTTCAAACCATTCTGATGTTTCCCCCTCTATTCTTACGGCTGCCTGTTGTTCTTGGTACAGCAGTGCGATGAGTTGTATAAGGTGGTTTGGAAATCCCATATTTTTCATAATAGCCCATAACTGCTGATGTTGTACACAATCGAAAGCTTTGGTGTAATCAATGAAACAAGTATGTAGGTCAACGTTGAATTCTCTACACTTTTCTATGATGATCCTCATGTTGAATATATGATCTCTAGTGCCTCTACCTGGTCGAAAACCCGCCTGTACTTCATTTATTTCTGTTTCTAGCTTTTGTTGCATCCTTTTCATTATGATTTGTAAAAGTATTTTGCTGGCATGGCTTATAAGAGCTATAGTTCTGTAGTTTGTGCACAGTTTCAGGTTGCCCTTTTTTGGCAAGGGTATGTAAATTGATCGTTTCCATTCCTTGGGCCAAATTCCGCTTTGCCAGATCTTGCAGCATAATGCATGGTATATACGAGCGCTGCCTTCTCCTCCTGCCTGTATCATTTCAGCTGTTATTTCATCACAACCAGGAGATTTTCCACTTTTTAAGTGTTTGATTGCATTCCGGACTTCCTCTATGGTAGGTTCTGGTTCACGTTCCGCTTCATTCATGACGTTGTTATCTGCCGCTTTGTTTATTTCCGTATACATTTCTTGACAGTACTCCTTCCATCTGTTCAGAATATCTTTACGTTCTGTTAGAGTGTCGCCTTTCTTGTCGTTTATTGCTCGGGGTGATGATTTAAAGTTGCTGTTTTTCAATGTTCTTACTTCAGAAAACATATTCTTACTCAATCCCTGTTCGCGCATTTCCTCTATTTTCCTGCAGGGAATATAATTTATGGAACAAAAATGTTCAGAACCAGTGGTCCTAATGATGTCATACTCCCCCTTGATCTCCTGGGTAGTGAGATCGGATGCCTTGCCTTCTCGGATAAGGGCGAAAAAATAGAAGGTACCGTTTGTAAATTGCGCAAGTTAAAAACCCCACGGCTGTTGGAAATCATGGGTATTTTATAAACAGGACTGCCAGTTATTGCAAACAAATTTCTCACTATGTGTTCTATCCTAGTGCCCCTTTATCATATAAGAGTTACGCGAACTATGTCAGAATCGAAAACGAGGCTGAACGACGTAGACGCCATTTTCGGCTGGACAAGACCAGGGCTAGTAGCGAGAATAAGCATCGAGTAAGATTTTTTTATTTTTTTATTAATGAAGATAAATATCCCGTTCAACCTCTGATGGGTTATAATTAGGATATATATTGTTTTCAATTCCAAATAATATGAACAACTGCTGATATGAGAAAGTGACATCACATTTGTCAAATCATTGTAAATAGGGACAATCACAATTATGCTTATACATTAAATAAATTAAATTAAAAAAAAAACAAACAAACAAAATAAAGAAGAAACTCTGAACAAGAATAATATTAAAATGGAGGGGTAATAATAAATTTATATACGAGTATATATATTTTATAATTTTAAATTATATAATATAAATTATATAATTTTATAAATGTAATATATAAAATTATATAAAATTATATAATATAATAAAATTGTATATTTCTCTCTATTTTGGCTTCCTTATCTTCTATGTTGTGTTTGATTTTTTTAGCAAGTGAGTAGTCTATGATTGGTCTATGATCTCATATTTTATATATATATATATATATATATATATATATATATATATATATATATATATATATATATATGTATATGTATATGTATATGTATATATATATATATATATATATATATATATATATATATATATATATATATATATATATATATATATATATATATATATATATATATATAATTTTTATTATTTTATTTTATAAGATAGTATGTTTTGCTAAGTGTTGCAATTCTAACGGAATATTTGATGCTAAATAGTGGAATTCTAACGGAATATAAAATTCAACGGAGTATGTGTTTAAAATTCACGCTACTGATTCTATTTATTATTATTATTATTATTACTGATTCTATTTAATTAACCGGTAAGTAAACTAGTTTTCTTCTTTTTGTTTTGTTAGTTGAAATACAAAGAATAGTACAAATATGTGCTACTGTATTTGCATCTAATTTTATTTCAAATTATTAGTTAACCTAAACGAAAATGCATATTGGGTCTGAAACTCGCCATTGGGTCCATTTTCTTGCAATACGGGTACAGCCGAAAATGGCGGCCAAATTTTAGTTCGCGTAACTCTTATATGATAAAGGGGCATTATTCTATCCTACGCCTGCGGGTTTTTCTGATCTCTTCTCCTACTGACTCTTGTCTGGTTCTTGCCATGAGTTCCGCACTGATGATCTTGTCATACCATTTCATTTCTTCACGGAACGCCTGTATAGATGTGTACGTGTTTGTGTCCACTTGTCACTTCTGAACAGTCTTGATATTACAGTTTAAAAGATTTACATTTTTTTTTAATCTCTTGATTTCCATTAGATTTACAACTGCTCTGAAAGCATTTTCTGTTCCTATATTAAAATAAATGTTTGGCCCACCATGTTTAGTTTGTCTTTTACGCTAATAAAATATACGCACGATCCACAACAGCGTACGGGCAGTCTATACATATTTTAAATTTTATTCTACAGCTGTCTGTTTTGTCCTTATGGTACTTGTTTACAATCCTTAATCATTACTTACTAAACATAATGTCCAACGCAAAAAAATATCAATACTGTTTTGATAATACTAAGCAAACAACTGTTTTTATTGTACAAGTGCCGCTTTGCAATGGTATTACGGTGCCGTAAACATAAAAAATTTAAATTGTTCAAATTGTTCTTGAGAACAATCCTTTTTTTTTCTTAAATATATGATGTGCTAAAATTAACGATTGTATATATAACGTACGCTAAACAGATCTTCCATTGCTTGTGTATACAGAACAAGTCAGGTGACAGAAAACAAGTGAGTTAACATTGTTATTAATGTCATTGACTTTACTAAACAATTTGTTTGTTTGTTTGTTTTAAATTGACATTATGGGTGGTGAGAAGGCCGCTTCTCTCAGAAAGTTCATGAAGCATGCTGTGATTCTAGTCTTCTGTTTTTGACAGTGTCGTGTTTTGGTCTGTCTTACACCACGGTCATATTTACCGCACGCAATACTATAGGAAAACGGACCGATACAATAACCAATGAAAACGCTCCTTTTTCTGGTGTGTATAATGAAACCTTTTAGGCTTAACATAGAGGCCCATTTTGTGTAAATGATAGTAAGAATTTATTTAATTTCTTAAGAACTAAAGATGTTTAAACGGAAAGGTATAAATATTTCAACAACGGGAATGTTACTTGAGAGGTAGGTGCAAAGACTTCCTCGAATAGTAGTTCAATTATAGAGAAAAATCGTTTAAAATGACATCTATACATCAGGGTAGTCCCCAATTTCGTTAGTTAAAGTCTGCATAGATTTAAATGCATTTTGCTAACTAAACCATTATTAGATAGAAAGGTAGAGATAAATTCCCAGTATAATTCTAACTTTAAATGATCAAAATCGGTCCAGAATTAAAAGAGATATTAAATATTAAAAGTTTTGCACATTGTACAAGAAAGCAGAAATCACTTCAATTTTAGATTCCTAACACCGGTTTTGGACCATGTTCTCCGAGACGGGGGAGCGGTAGTTTAAAAGTCGTTGAACTTGGCGGATTTGAGGCCACAACTTTTTCAAACACTAGCTGAACAAAAGAGAGCGGCAAAACGTGTGCTGTCAAATACTTTGCCGCTGTATCTGCATAGCAGACCTAGATACCAATTAACAGCCTGTTACAGCTTATGTGTATTGCCTGAGGGTAAGAAAGAATATATATATATATATATATATATATATATATATATATATATATATATATATATATATATATATATATATGTATATAATTATGTAATTTTCCTGTGATTAATCCACTTGTGTGTTATGAAGTGTGTTGAATATGTTAAAAAAAAATTAATTTCAGGACGAGTGTGCTGCCGGCTTGAACGCAAGCATGTGTTGACTTTTAGAGACGAAAGCCAGCATTGGGAAATGTGTAAAATAATTGAGAATGATGGCAAAAATACGACTGTAAGTTTAATAATGCATGTGAAGGAGTATTTCTTAAAGGAACGACACACTGATCGGGAACATAAGAAAGGATGACAGGATTTGTTAACATGTATTAATCAAGGTGTCACTTAATAGTTTTTACTAAACCAAATCATTGTATGGAAGCAGATCATGGACAAATGGATCTAACATAGGATTTATAAGGAAACTGTAATCACATTGAACTGGCTGTGAGGGGTACTGAGGTAAATTGACCTGTGCAACTGTTAGCACAATGTCTGACATTATTTGTTACGTCCATTGTGTGTGTGGATAGAATAGTGCTGGACCATACAAGGGTTGTGATTATTTGTATTACAGGTTTTATCCTGCAATTACCAAGAGTGTACGAGACATCCGCTTCTGTGGGACTCTGTGGTGCAAACGTTCTCAAGTTACATAGAACTAGACACCCTGTTTTCCCCGGCCTGGAGATCCAGACATTGAGTGATCCTGGCTATAGTTGGATGCTTCTCATTTTACCAGATAAGTGGAAACACAATTCCACTGGTCAGCCTATCCAGAACTATTGTAAAACAAATAAAATACAAATAACAAAAACAGTTAGAGTGATGACTCATGAAGGACTTTACTAAACTAAAATACATCACTTCACAGTCCAGCGAAAGTGACAACTATATGTGAAATAAATAACTGACATTTTAAATATAACTTTATTATTGAAGTATTGTGGAAATGACATTCCATGTGTATTTATTTTTATTTTGTAAAAACCTCTGAAATTCTTTATCATTTTCCTAACCGAAAAGAGAAACGGTATAGGATCAATAAATTGTAAATATATTTATATAATCAGTCTTGCTTAATTATTTAATTTGAGTTAAGATTCTGGTTGTTGAATATATATATATATATATATATATATATATATATATATATATATATATATATATATATATATATGTATATATATATATATATATATATATAGATATATATATATATATATATATATATATATATATATATATATATATATATAAAAACATATTTAGTAAATTAATTAATCCCCTAGCAGAGTCAATAAAAATATAATAACCATTATTCAAGGGAGGATCTTGAGAGGTAGCACTTAGACCTTCAGGAACAAATACTATCATCATCCTTGAAGGTTTATACAGCTTGACCATACCTTTGATTGTCGATACACCCTTGCTCTTTTCAGAGAAGGGGGTATTTCTTGTAAGACCAGTCTCTTATCTGGCATTATCCTAGTATCATCTGATACATCTTTTTGTCCATGATATCTTACATTTTAATAACATCTGAACCTCTCACGACAGACAGTTGATGTAGATAATGTTCCATCTGTCTGTCTGTCTGTCCGCCTCTCTCTCTCTGTCTCTCTTTCTGAATCTCTTCCTTATAAGTCTTTCTTTCGTTCTTTATCTCATCCTGTATAAGTCTCTCTCTGTCTGTCTCTCTTTTTGTTATATCTTCCTATATAAGTCTTCCTCTGTCTCTTTTTCTATATCTCTTCCCGTATGTCTTTCTCTGTCTCTCTTTCTTTATCTCTTCCTATATACATTTTTCTCTGTCTCTTTCTTTGTCTCTTTCTATAAAAGTCTTTCTCTGTCTCTCTTTATCTCTTCTTGTATGTCTTTCTCTGTCTCTCTGTCTCTCTTTCTTTATGTGTTCCTGTACAAGTCTTTCTCTATCGCTCTGTCTGTCTTTCCTTATGTCTTTCTCTGTCTATCTCTCTCTTTCTTTCTGTATCTCTCTCTCTCTCTCTCTCTCTTCCTGTATAAGTCTTTCTCTGTGTGTCTGTTTTCTCTCTTTCTTTATCTTTTCCTGTATGTCTTTCTCTGTCTCTCTGTCTCTCATTCTTTGTCTCTTCCTGATAAGACTTTCTCCGTTTGCCTATTTTTGTCTTTCTTTATCTCTTCCTGTATAAGTCTTTCTCTATCTTTCTGTCTCTGACTTTTTTTATCTCTTTCTCTGTCTTTCTTTATCTCTTACTCTGTCTTTATCTCTTTCTCAGTCTTTCTTTATCTCTTTCTCAGTCTTTCTTTATATCTTTCTCTGTCTTTCTTTATCTCTTTCTCAGTCTTTATATCTTTCTCTGTCTTTCTTTATCTCTTTCTCAGTCTTTCTTTATCTCTCACTCTGTCTTTATCTCTTTCTCTGTCTTTCTTTATCTCTTTCTCTGTCTTTCTTTATATCTTTCTCTGTCTTTCGTTATTTCTTTCTCAGTCTTTATATCTTTCTCTGTCTTTCTTTATCTCTTACTCTGTCTTTATATCTTTCTCTGTCTTTCTTTATCTCTTACTCTGTCTTTATATCTTTCTCAGTCTTTCTTTATCTCTTTCTCAGTCTTTCTTTATATATTTCTCTATCTTTCTTTATATATTTCTTTGTCTCTAGATCTCGTCATTTCCGTTGTCTCGCTCTTTCTCTATCTGTCTTCTCATCTTGTCCTTTTTTTTATTAGGTCTCTTTCTGTCTCTGCCTTGTTCTTTCCCTTTCTATCTCTTTATGTATTTGCCTCTATCTCTCTCTATCTATCTATCTATCTATCTATCTATCTATCTATCTATCTATCTATCTATCTATCTATCTATCTATCTATCTATCTATCTATCTATCTATCTATCTATCTATCTATCTATCTATCTATCTATCTATCTATCTATCTGTCTATCTATCTATCTATCTATCTATCTATCTATCTATCTATCTATCTATCTATCTATCTATGTGACAGACGAACTCATCCGTCCTGAATTTGTTAGGATGATGGTGAGAACCCTCTCATAACATCGGTACCCCTGAAGTGTTGGATGAGATGATACGACTCTTCGTAACGACCCCTTGGATAACATCAGTGCCCCCGAAATATTGTAACCTTTCGTCAAACGGGATTTTTCTTTTCACCTGGACTCATTAGCTATGCAACCTTTCCACGCAGATTGGCAACACGCTGGCTGATTGATATGTGGACAGTTTATCTACCGTTCATTCTGGTCATCGCATTGATTTAAGGAGAGATTAAATCACGCCCATGGTCATCTCTTGAACAATCATATGCAGTAATTTCATTAACTTGGCCCAGAGGGGGCTGCACCAGAATCAAACAGATAGCAGCGACCACGATCAAAGACACGGACTGGGGGGATCTCAGGAAAGCTAGCGCCACGATCAAAGACAGTAGTGGTCCCTGAAACGGTTTCTCATCTCGGTGTTAAACACGGAACCGATCGCAGTGGGAGCGAACGGGGAAAGCCGACGCAAGCAGCGAGCAAAGATACGAGAGGCCAGGGGCGGCTTCTCCTTTTGGTCTGGCGGTCAGATCCCCAAAAGTCTTCTGAGATCTAAAAAGCTGTCAAGTTTCTCATGTCCCACTCATCTTTCATTTCATTCTAGATATATACAGACCACGTAGAAATACACTTTATCACTCGCTGGCCAGAACTTAACAGAAGCACTAGCTATATTTGAAATCTTGCTAGATTATCCCATGGATTTTTATACATATTTGCAGTGAATTCTATTCTGTGCAAAGCGGTAATATATATATTGTGTAAAGTGATCAGTGGTCTAGTTTATTCATTCTATTTCACTAGATATTGTGTTAATTTAAATCTATTAAATTAAACCGTCTCAATAGTTCCAGTTGTAAATGTAATGATATACCTGCTATATTATTTCCAAAAGATAATAGATGTTTAATGCTTAAATTAACTTTTAAAGTCGCGAAGGAATTTATAATTAATAAATTTAGTTTTAATTCATATATTTATAAGTGTGTGTTTTAACCATTAGAACTCGCGCAGTGTTTTATTAAATACATAATTAAATACGCGAGCGTATATAAAATAGTCTTAACGGGAAATTTATCGCGCTTTAGAAGGTTATTTGTTTTTCGGTATATTACATGTCTTTTTTTCTTTCATACAGAGTGATCGTAACCTTTGCGATCCCAGCATTAAGAAAACAATAAAGCAAATAAATTTAAGCAAAGCAAAGCATAAACAGTGTGTAGAGTCTCCCTGACTTAGAACTTGTTGAGACTGTGTAAATTTTTGATCTTTGAGGCGATTCTATGTTTGGAATTCCGCTATCTAACTTATAGCAACGAAAGCACACCCAAAGACAAATTTAACATACCATCAAGCAAATTACGATGTAACGGGAAGAAGAACACTAGCCCGAGCTTTTGTTAGTTTACTGACACAGAGAGAGAATACATATTTACCGAACAGTGACGTGACTAGTTTTCTCACTGGACTTAAACCATACCTCACGGATAAAGTGTATCAGCACGCGTAAGAATTTTATTATCAGCGGCAAAGTCAAATAGACCACACCATCCTCACCCCGGTATCAGAGACCGTGCCCTCCCATAGAAACTGTTATTAAGAAAAGAGACGCAATTACAGATTCATTTTCCAGCGATTACGGGATCCTTTTTATGTGCTGACCGCCTACCCGCTAATCTGGGGCTGGAACTTGAACAAACACTCAAACATTTAGTTTGAGGTGTAACTGCTGTTGTGTTATTCTATGGAGTGCCAGATTTTTCACAATCGGTAAGTGAGAGCAAGATGAGTGAAGGCCTTTACTAGTGCGTGTATGAATGACAGGAAATTTAATCTTTTTTTGTAACCCATTTGTTAACTTGCTAATCGGGTAATATATATCTTTTCTGTATACCCTACATTGTTCCTTTAAGTGGGATAGTTGATAAGTTGTTAACTCTGTTTAAAACCCCCCCTTTTCATTTGCTTAGTAAAGGGAAGAACAATTGGGAAGAACAGGATTCTTTCTACCACCTATACCTAATTTTGTAACACCTCTTTTCAGAGTAATTAACTTTACTGTTAGGTTAACTTACCTATGTTCCTGATAACTATCTATCTTTGGACTGGGTTTATCTTTGTCTAATAAGCGGGACGGGCTTAGTCGATACCAATCTTCTTCATCCCCCTCCCCACTTTGTTATTTGCATTTTCTGTACTTATGATAATTTTATGTAACACTTGATATTTGTTTGTGAGTTGATTTTTTTTTTGGTTAATAAACATCATAAACTTAATCGTTATGGTGTCTCGTACCCAAAGCCCATAAAATTTCCCCTATTTGTTTAAGATAGTTGTATCCACGTCGTCTGTGTGTCTGAAGCACCAAATCGGTGTGAGAGCAGGTGCTTATCTGGAAACTGGCAAATAATTGTTTGACCAGTATGAGCCTGAAGAGTAGATTGAGAGAAACGATTTGTCGTAAATAAGTCTGTCTTTACTTTCCTCCAGCACTCTGTGGAGCATCATATTTAATCTCTACATTTCTATCACTGAGTTTTTTTCACCATCATTCTACACTCTAAACCGGACTACTATTTCTAAGACCCTTTCTCTCAAAATAAATTTACGACAATCTATCTATCTATCTATCTATCTATCTATCTATCTATCTATCTATCTATCTATCTATCTATCTATCTATCTATCTATCTATCTATCTATCTATCTATCTATCTATATCTATTTATCTATCTATCTATCTATCTATCTATCTATCTATCTATCTATCTATCTATCTATCTATCTATCTCGTTGTTGCTTCCAATGTCTGCCCTTTTCAGTCGCTTTCTCTCTCTCTCTCTCTTTATATTCTATCCACACACATATAAATATATATATATGTCTGTCTCTATGTACCGTCTGTTTCATCGTTCGATAAGAACTTTCGTTGCACTTGAATATATATTGAAATAAAAAGAAATCAAATCAAACGTAGAGAAAAAAAAAATCTTCGTTTATTTATTTTATTTAAATTAATGAAGAAAAATATCCCATTCAACCTCTGATGGGCTATAATTAGGATATATATTGTTTTCAATTCCAAATAATATGAACAACTGCCGATATGAGAAAGTGGCATTACAATTGTCAAATCATTGTAAATAGGGACAATCACAATTATGCTTATATGTTAAATAAATAATAATAAAAAAATAAAAATAAAAACCAACAAAATCAAGAAGAAACTGAACAAGAATAATATTAAAGTGAAGGGGTGTAAAAGCCTGGTGGTTCCAGTTATATAACTGACTTTAACAGATATTTAATTGATTTTCATCTGTTAAAATTCATATGTATTGTAAGAACAGCATCAGACCTTCACATTCTCAGCCACTATATATTAACCTTTGTTCGTGTTAAATATTGTTTGACTATATTATGCAGTTCCCTAGGTCTGTCTATTCTTAACACCTCTTCTATATTTATAGGTAAGTTTGATGCTTGCAAATAATCTAATATTGGTATTCTCATTTGTTCATACCTCTTACATTTTAACAAGAAATGTTCTATATTATTGTCTTGAAGACATCCTAAACAGTAAGGTTCTTCTATTCTGAACCAGCCTTTTCCCAGCTGTAGTCTGAGAAGTTTCTTATTACTGCGAATTTTCAATTCCCTAGAAAAAAATCTTCATCTCAAATTTCAAATTACGTCTACTGTATAGCTCTGAAACATGGAGCACAGCAAAAAACAATAACCAAAAACAGATTTTCATAAATGAGTGCTTGCCTACAATTGAAACAATCCGACAAGTTCACCAAAATGGAACTTATGACAAGAACCAGACAAGAGCCGGTGAAAAAAAAAAAAAGAGATTAGAAGAAAACGCTGAAGATAGAAAGACGCACGTTGAGATAACCTAGTGTGTGACGGTATTGCCTTCCCTGCTTTGCAGTAGTGGTCCAACAGTGTCTACCTTCGCACAAGATTACTCTTGGCAGATATGTAGATAGAAGGTTAATGACGCTTCTACCACAAAGGAGATTTCACAAGATATTAAGATAAGCGAAAACAATGCTGCTTTTGGCTGAGCACGTTAATTCTAGAATCTGCCGACAACTTTTGTGAAGGATTAAGCAATGGTTTATGTTAGCTCGTTTAAGCCCCCACCTCTGATTAACTCAGTGGAATGCTTATTATTCTGGTATATCTCAGTTAAAAGGGTTAAATCGAAGCTAAATTTGTATAATTACAAATAAGAAAATTTAATAATCACTTCAGGTTTTAACAAGTTTAAATAATTAAATAATATTTTATGCAAAGGTTGTCATCACGGTTGTGATGGGATTTAATTGAATAATGAAGGTCACTTTTGGCATCGGAAACTTTGCACTTAGCTGCCAATGGTAGTTCCTCCTCCCGCTGGGTTGGTTGTTTACGCTCGTTTCTGGTCAATTTTAAAGGTGCCGCACGTTCCTAGAACGTAAAGGAGTAACGGCACAGTTGGTCCTTTATCTTAAAGCGCAATCCACTGTTGATTTATTGTTCCAGAGATAGTACCTGTCAGCTGGTACCACCACCAAGAAGCCAATCTTGGCTCACAGACGTTTTTGCTCAGATGAATAAGTTAAGGCACTGGGTTAGGCCTCTTACACGTGTACTTAGAGTCGGTAATTTTGCACTAAAACTCCCTCTTTGACTTTGTGTGTTCAGTTTCCTGAGAGGCCGGTTCCTAATAAAAATGGATTTCCTGGGCTGTATTAAGTCTTACAGTGTGTTCCAATAAAAGTCCGGTCTGATAAATGGCAATCCTGATTTTTTTTTCTGACAAGTCTAGTTGTTCTTGGCAAGCAATTCCTCAGAGTAAATTTTCACAGTGTAGGAACACTGAACAAACGCCAGGTTATATTCATGGTTCTATCCCGCTCTGTTTGTTATGGAGCTCAAATGATCAGCCAATCTGATTGGAATATTTTGCATCACTCATCTAGTGCAAGATTTCAAACATTACTTTTTTTGAAAATGAGTGGTAAACATCCGATTGCCCTGAGTACGAACTCACAAACATATCGTTAAACTCATTCGACAACATGTCAGATGTAACACTTACTACTTTCTTATAGTAATTTCGTGGACAGTAAATGATTATATCATACGTGTCCGTCCCAAATGTATCGCACAGACGAGTAATCTTGTAATCTGTTTCCTGCGCAAATGAAAACCGACTACGGGTGAGTAATTTCATCACCTGGCCCAGCTTGAGCAAACAGAATCATGCGAAACTGAGAAAACCCACATTGGGTTTTCACCTGCCCTAATCTCAGCAAATCTGTGCCGCATCAAGCAAAATGTGATTAATATCACCTTCAAGGAGTGTCAAAATGATTTGACAATATCAAATATCTACTACTTAGCAGAGAAAGAAACAAAAAATAAAGTGCGAGAATTGAAGGCATGCAATAAAATCCGTACCACAAATGTACCGATTACTGCCGTAGTGAAACAGAGATTAGGAAGAAGATGGGGTCGCCGCAATCCATTCTGTGAATACTGATAGCATTACAAAGAAATCCTTGGTCTGGAATTCATGGAATAAGACAAGACAGGTAGACGCAAAAGTTCATGAAGAAGAGAACTTGAGACGGAAATGAAAATGGCGAGAAAGACAATCAAAGATCTTGTGCTTGTATGACGTACCAAGAAGACATTTCATACGTTTTTGGAGGCCTATGTTTCTTTCTTACTTAGTCGTTCCCCTTCTATCGTGAAGAGGTTTAAAAGAGAGAGCGCCAGACTATCCTATCGGCTGTTTCTTCCTGGCCTGATTCAATTTTAGTCCTCGGTCCTTCAAAAATTGTCTAATGTTGTCCTTCAGCGGACTCTGGGTCGTTCTGGAGGTTTAGATTCCTGGCTCTTAGTTTCTCATGCTTGTCGTGGTAGCCGATCTTCTCCCATTTTGCAGACATGGCCAAACAATCTTAGTTGGGACTGTTCTACTTGGGTCTGCAGGGGGTGGGATTTTAGCCCTTGACATCGACTGGTTGTGGACCATGTCTCTTCTTGATACTTCAACCACCTTCCTCAGATACCTCATTTCTGAAGGTTTGAACAGGCTTTTGTGGGTTGTAATCATTGCCCATGACTCGCATCCATACGTTAAGACTGGGACATAGGTGGAGCGGTCGGTATACAACCATCTTCGCTTTCTTACCAACATCTCTTTTGCTGGGGAATCCTTGATATGGCCTGAAAAAGTCTCCCAGCTGCTGCTTTTCGAGTGGCCAACTCTTCTTTGATGCCTCCCTTCCGGTCTATAACAGCTCCTAGGTATTTAAAGTGGTCGACCTGCTCCAGGACCTATTCTCCCAGCTTAATCTGATGCCTTCTTTCTTCTCGTGATATCATCATGGTTTTTGTGCGTTTTTTTTAGCAATCAGGGCAACATCAGCAGCAAATCCTAGCTCTGAAATACAGACCTGTCTCATCTTCCAGTACCCCACTGAATACTTTCTTGTTATCTCCTTAGATGCTTTGATGATATCGTCCAAGAGGAGTATGAAAAGATAAGGCGACAGGATATCACCTTGTCTGTCTTACACCAGTAATTGTCCTGAACTCTTCTGACTTATGATTTGCTGTCCTCACATAATTTCTGCAAGACTTGTAGAAGCTCTGTATAGCATGAATCAGAGGTGCTGGAAATTTCTTCCTTACCAAACAGTCCCAAAGTTTGCTCCAGGGGACCCTGTCAAACGGCTTCTCCAGATCTATGAAACAAAGATGGATTTCTCTTATACTCAACGGCTTTTTCACTGAGTCTGAGTGTGAAGATTAGGTCTTGAGTACTTCGGTTTGCTCGGAATCCACACTGGACCTCATCAAATTGTGGCTAAGCTAGGCGTCTGAGTCTCTGCTCTAGGATTCTAGTGTAGATTTTACCAGGGACTGAGAAGGGATATCCCTCTATGGTTTCCACATTGTCGATTGTCACCCTTTTTGAAAATCAGTGTTATGATGGCAATCTCCCAATCCTTTGGTATGATCTTGTTGCACCACGCTGCCTGTAGGACCTAAAGAGTAATAGTTCGCCTGCTGCTCCCATGTACATAACCATTTCTGGTGTTATTGTTGCAGGCTTTCTTTTATGGGCTAATTTCATATGGTATAGCGTTCTTCTTCTGTCTTTCACTGGCTATTATATTCTGCTGCAACAGTGGGTTCATTTTGAGTTTCAGACATATTAGTGTGAACGTGTAGTCAATAAACTTCATTTCGTATTTGATGTTTCGTTGTGTTCTAGTATTACTTTGAATTCTCATTAGTATTTCAGAGTTTTACACATTGACCAACATGTTGAAGGTTAACGGTCAATTCAACACAACAGTCTGAACTGTAACTTTATAAACTTCTTCACAGGATAAGTCTCGTGTGAACGACTTCACATATTTTAATAGCTCCAACATATACAGCATGAGTTACTCAATTAACATATTTTCCACATTGAAAAAATTGGATATATCACTGTTCGTAGTGTATAATGCACAAGACATTGTGCGTTCATTTTAACCGTCATAATAATTGTTCATTATCCTTATCCAAATCCTTGGCACATTACCATATATAAGCAGCGTTAATGCATCTCTGCTAATTATTCCATTATTGCTTAAGATCAATGCCTAACATTTACTTCAGAACTTTGTCTGTATAATATTCTAAATTTGGCATCACTAGCCAGGCTACACCAGCCATGTCGCTTTCATTAGAGTTATACATTAACTTCGCGTTCGTAATTCTCGAATATCGCGTTTACAAATCCTTGCGTTTTATTCTTAACGCTTTACACAATTATGGACTCACCGGTCTTTAAACACATATTGTTATATCAGCTTTAAAAGCACACACATCGACGGTTATATACATTAGCTACTGGTTCTACCACATAAGTCTAAACACTGCCATATGCCCGAAGGCTACAATAAGACTGTTCTTGTTGCTAGGCTTCATGCGTCATCCAACGCTTTACGCGTACCCTCTGAAGTCTAGTTAGCTGAGGTGTTGCATGGTGCGACTATCCAATTCAAGATAAAACCAAAATGCTCGCCAACCATGCAACAATCCTCAACAGATAAACCATCATGCCCTCCTGCTTTGCCCATCTTGATTTTCTCCAGTGATGCCTTCAGTTTTTTCATCTTTATGTCATCTTCACCCCCATTGGTTTTCTCTTCTGTGCTAGTGGTTATCATTTCTGATGCTTGACCTTGCTCACCGTCAAGGAGTTCTGAGAAATATTCTCTCCATCTTTCCAATACTTCCTACGGGGCAGTAAGCAATTTGCCTTGCATGCCCTTTATAAATTTAAGAGGGCACTGTTTTTCCTTCCTTGTGTTCTTTAGGGTCTTGTAGAACAATTTCTGGTTTTCTTGCGCATATTTTTATGGCTTTTCTCCAAATTCTTCCCAGGACGTCTGTTTTTTTTTTTACCTTGTTCTTTGCTTCCGAGTATCACACATTCTCTATATTTCTCTGTTTTTACTGCTGTGTTTTAGCTCCTAAGTATTGTTCCCATGCCATTTTCTTCTCTCGTATTTTCTCTTTAACTTCCTCTGTCCACCAAGGTGTCCTCTTTCTCCTGTTCCCAAGTCGGACTTCCCCACATGACTCTGCAGCAGCTGTCTTTGTGATATCCTTGAATTTTAGCCAGAGGGTTTCCAAGTCATCAGGTTGTTCTTCTGTGTTTCTCACCTGCTTTAGCAATAAGCCCCTGAAATTTGGTCTTAATTTCTGGCTCTCTCAGATTGTAGGTCTTAATGCTCATTTCTCCTGTTCGTTTACTTAGTTTCTTGCGTGATGTTAGGCAGTTTCTAGGCTGAGCAAATCTTTCAGTTGTTCTTTTGATTGTTAGCAGGTAGTGATCACTTGCAATCTCTGGCCCCCTCCAGACTCTAGCATCCCGGACATGCTTGAATGAGCTCCTCCTAACTATGGCATAGTCGATCACTGACTTCTCATTCCCTGTTGGTTCACATCTAGTGTATGCATGTATTCGCTTATGGGGAACTTTGTGTTTGTAATGATCAGATTCTGCTTAATGCTGAATCCAAGGAGTCGCTTTCCATTGTCATTAAGGGTGTCTTCTCCATATCTTTCGATAACTTCACCCCATCTAGCATCCCCATCAGAGACCACCCGGGAACTAAACTTTATTTCAGTTCTGTATGACTGGCTACTTCTACGCTCTGTGAAAGCAGGACCCAGACTTGCTTTTTTCTGCCCATTTCTGACCTATGATATCTTTTCCTTTACCCAATCTTAGTGCGGTATCAAAGGAGGGAGATCGGAGCACTGATGAAGAAGTCCGTGTACAATGAATATAATACTTCAAACCAAACCAAACCAAATGCAGCATTGATCATCTGGTATACTTACATTACTCTTGTACAGAGCTCATACACCTGCAGATCATCACCTTACAGATATTATTCCATGATAAGTTACTGACTTACAGACTGTCTGTGCAAACAGTCCGACAAATTTATCCTTAAAACCATAACAATCTTACAGACTTATTCTAACATAAACAACACACATCAAGTACCTCCTATTCATAATTGTTTCCAATACATATACTTTTTTAAAATTCATGATATGTCTTACTCTTTTTTCGTCCCTTTCCATCTCTGTCTCGCTTTCCGTCACTCTTTGCATCTCCCTCTCTATTTCCTGCTCTCCAAATATAATTGTGGCGAAATGAATAGTTAAGTGGGAGGAGTTCCCAGAAAATCGAGAGATATATTGTGAAACTGGAGGTGGCACACGACAGATAGGTAGTTAACGTCACAGGTCTTGATAACAGCTGGAGAAAGAGGGCTGGGAAGTAAGTCACCTTCTTGCTAGATCTTTCCTATGCTCTGGGGGCGTCTCTATTAATAGGTGAATAAGTGCAGCACGTTAAACAAGCCCCAGCACTGACTAAAATATGCAGGGGAAAAACAGTTACATCCCATACAGCATTTCTCACAAATAGACTGAATAACTTTATATATATATAAGACAAATAATTATACCATTAATAAATATATATGGATTTTCACAGAATTTGTTTTACAAATTATTACAATATATATTACAGGAATATATTGTCTCTTATTTATTGTCCTTCTCATCAGCTAAAGTGGGTTAGTTGTTTGGTATAGTTCGTCTCCTGCATATTGAGATGCTTATCTTCATTGCAGTTCTGCAGCCGGTTTGTTAATTGCTTGTGAATTCCCAAATTAAGATCGAGCGATGCCCCACGCTTGATGTTCGTGGTAAGCTTTGACATATACTGTTCAAAAAAAGAAACGCATAGCTACTGAAGGCACACACATAGCCATAATTTTGATATTCAATACCTTTTTTAATTTAATGAGTTAATTGTTCAAATTTCACACAAGAATACCTTAGGGTTCAACCAATCAATTGACAGTTGTTTTGCATCTGGGTCACGAGAGTTTTTTGGCGTACGGGCTTTCCCGTTAGTATGGTGTGTGGCCTCCTCTTGCATCGATCATCGACTGGCATCTCCTGGGCATGGATGCGATCAGACGTCTGATGTGGGCCTGTGGGATGGCTGCCCACTCTTCCTGGAGTGCCTGGAACAGATCACGACGATTGGCTGGAGCAACGTCTCGGCGACAAACACGTCTATGCAGCACATCCCACAGGTGCTCAATCGAACTCATGTCTGGAGACAGGGATGGCCAGGGAAGGGTGAGAATGTTGTTGGCAGTCAGGAATTGCGTGGTCAACCATGCACAATGGGGTCTGGCGTTGTCCTGTTGAAACACAGACCTTTGGGCAGCCAAAAGTGGAAGGACATGGGGTCGAAGAATTTCATTGACGTATCGTTGCGTATTCAAGCCTCCTTCAATGTGCACCAATTGACTCCTTCCGTTGTAACTGATCATTCCCTACACCATTGCGCCTCCACCACCGTGCGGCGGAGCTTCATCAACGCAATTTTGGGCAAAACGTTCATTTCGCCTACGGTAGACCCTACGCCGTCTATCATGACGCTGCAACAAAAAAGAAAGATTCGTCACTAAACCAGACACGTCTCCATTGATTGTCAGCTGCCCAGGGACGATGCTGGTTGGCCCAAAGAAGTCGATTTTGGCGATGGCGGCGCGTAAGGACAGGTCCTGTGGGAGGTCGTTGTGCCCAAAGTCCAGCGTCATGCAGTCTATTCCGGACAGTTTGATCAGACACATGACGTCCTGCAGGCAATGACTGGGCAGTTGAGGAAGCTGTTGTAAACCTGTCTCTGAGGTGACGAAGCCGAATAAAGCGATCCTCCGCTGCTGTTGTCACTTTGGGTCGTCCACTGCGATGCCGGTCTTCAACTGAGCCAGTGGCTTGGAACCGGTGCCAAAGTCGACTGATGGTACTCTGATGCACGTTTAGATGCCTGGCAACCTGACTTTGACTTTCGCCTGCATGCAGTCGGCCAATAGCAATGTTCCTTAAATTTATCGATAGAGACGCCATAAATGTCTGCTTGAAAATGAACTGAATTTTGTGTGTGTAGCCTTATTGTTATGTTTAAATATCATAACATTGGTTGTATACGATCACTTCCTGGTTTATTGTTTATAGACCGTTGTCATTAGTTTCCGGAAGTGACGTCTTGACTTCTGCACAAAATAGTAGCAGACGATGGCTTGTTAATCTGGAACACGAACGCGTCTCTAGACCGGATTCGGCTTGTGTCGTTTGACCAGTATGCATGGAAGGTGTCCAGTAGGACCTGATTTTAGATTGTGTTAATTGCCTTTGAGCATATTCATATTACACCTGCAAGATATGTTACCATCACTGCCTTGTGCATTTATTAACTGTATAATGTCAGTTTAGTCTAAGCAGAGTGTGTGAAATTCTTGAGCACGTAAGTGAATGTCCCATTAAAACTGAAAGTATCAGAATCGAGGACAGTAGCGACCTGTGCTTAGTAAAAGCCTTGATGTCGTACCATATGCAATGTGGAGTATTGTTTAAATAAACGTGTGAAATGTGCCAAGAAGTTAGGCCTTAATAACTGAGTATCTGTGGTGCGGGCCAGGGAGAGTTGTGTGTTTGGATATTACTTGGAATGTAATAATATATATATGAATCAATAAGGATATCCCTGGAAAGGTGCTCAGCTGGCCAAGATATCTTCAAGAGATATAATAAAGGACATCTGGAGGAATGTTCCTGAATACATACATAATATTATAAAGATTTATTTCCCCGCATCACTTATCCTTTTATAGGGTTTCAGTTGCGTAGTCAGTGAATAGTGTTCACCCCAAATTTTGTTGCTTTCACGTGCGCGCAACATGAGCTGTGGTCAAAAATTGCGTCATAAACACTATTGACCCCTGCGTTGTAACGATTACAAAAAAGAACGCAATTCAGGTCAACACGTGCATTTGACACTGTAAAGAACATTTGAGGCTGGTTTTTATATACACTAGCACCAAATTTTACTTATAAACTGATAAAAACGTGCCCTCGGATAGCTATGCGTTTCTTTTTTTGAACAGTATAGTTTCACAGGCAATGCTTCTTCAGTAGAGACTACTCGTAACTGTTCGTGTTCTGCGTTGTGAGAACCGCTAAGTCGTAGATTTGTGTATGGAACCCAGTATCTGTAATTCGAACTGGAAGAGAACAACCAAGTCTTTTTGTATAATGCATTTTACCAATGGCAAGATTTCTTCCAGTGGCTGACTATGAAATATTAATAAGTCCTCATTCTGACAACATTGTCATGAGGCTGTGCTACTGTCAGTCAAGGGAACATGTCTTTTATACATTCTTCTTCTTCTTTGATCCTTAGCCGCCGACCGTCAAAGCAGTCAGTGGCCATCACGCCTAGTGGCGTCTTGTAGGGCAACAACAAATTGATTCCACTTTGCTCGGTCGGTGGCCATCCTTCGTACAGTGCCCCAACTCTGGTTCATTCTTTGCATCTCAGCCTCCACAGTCCTCCGCCAGGTTGTTTTTGGTCGGCCTCTCTTTCGTTTTCCTTCAGGGGTCCAAAGCATAGCTGTTCTTGTGATGGCATCGGGGTCTCTTCTGAGGACATGACCAACCCAGTTCCAGCGTCTGCCAGCTATGATGGTGTGCATGTCCACTTGCTTGCTACGAGTAAGCAGATCTTGGTTAGTGATGGTATTCGGCCAAAAGATTCGGTGAATTTCTCTTAGGCATGTTGTGTGAAAAGAGGACAATTTCGACATTTCCTTCTCTGTAACTCTCCAGCATTCCGCACCATAGAGAAGCACAGAAAGCACACAGCTCTGATATAATCTTAATTTTGTGCTTGTGCTGTATTGGGAGGACTTCCAGATGTTGTTTAGGCTAAAGAAGGCTGTTCTTGCCTTATTCATTCTGATGTTGATGTCTTTGCCTGCCCCGCCGTCTGATGTTACTATACTTACTAGGTATGTGAAGGTATCTGTCTGTACCATTTGCTTATTCTTTACTGATATGGGCTCAGGGTTGCTCACATTGAGCGTCATGACCTCAGACTTCTTTAAATTGATGTTCAAGCCCACCTGCTGGCTAAACTTATTAAGTCTATCCGTTTTTTTCCTGGATGTGTTGATGTGAATGTGCTAGCAGTGCAATGTCATCTGCATATTCCAGATCTTCCAATGTAGAAAATGTTGTCCATCTTATTCCTCTTGGACTGCCCTCTGTTGTCTGGCGCATCTCCCAGTCTATGACTGTTAAAAATAGAGTGGTTGATAAGGGGCATCCCTGTCGTACTCCTGTCTTTACCTCAAAGGTTAGATTGCTCTGCCCAACACTGCACGTAAAGTTTGCATAGAGGCTTTTTATGATTGACACTATGCAGCTTGGAATTCCATAAGCCCTCAGTATTTTCCATAAACTGTCTTTATGTATGCTGTCAAAAGCCTTTTCAAAATCAACGAAATTAATGTAAAGCTGTCTTTGCCATTCTGAGCACTGCTCTATAATGTTCCTGAGGGTAAATATATGATCTACACATCTCCTGTTCTTTCTAAATCCTGCTTGTTCTTTCCTCAGTTTGTGATCTACTGCCTTTGAAATTCTCTGTATAATTATCCTGCCTAGTATTTTGCTGGGAACTGAGAGAAGAGTGATTCCTCTCCAATTATTGCAGTCTGCAAGATCTCCCTTCTTGGGCAATTTGACAATTATTCCTTTGTTCCACTCTGATGGTGTTGTCCCCGTTTTTCAGACTTGTGCAAATAGTGGTTCTAATAGTTCTGCTGCTAGCTCAGGGTCTGTCTTAAATAGCTCTGCATTTAAGTTATCATGGCCCGGAGCTTTGCCGTTCTTTAACCCTTTGATTGCTGTGATGATTTCTTCTTTTCGTGGAATGTCTGTATTCACATCTAGATCATTTTCAGCCTCAGGAACATTCAATTGTGTCTCTGGTGGTTCCTTGTTCAGAGTTTCTCTGAAGTGCTCTGCCCATCTTGTTTCTTGTCCCTCTGCTGTCGTGATGAGATTTCCTTGCTTATCTCTTACTAAAGTAATATTGTTTGCACCTCGTTTTCCGCTGATGAATTTAGTTATTTTGTATACTGTGCTTTGTTCATTTCTCAGTGCTGCCTCCTCTGCCTGTCTTGCAAGATCGTCTAGGAAATTCCTTTTGTTGGCTCGGGTTTGGCGTTTAACTTCCTTGTCCAGCTGACTGTACTGTTCGCTATATAGTTGCTTTAACCTGGGGGACTTCGCTTCTGTTTTCTTTCTTTTCATTTCCTTTCTCATCGTTATGGTGTTTAAAGTTTCTGGTGTTATCCAGTCTTGCTTCTTCCTTTCCTGGAATCCCAAGCATGATTTGCTGCTTTCTTTGTATATTGTTGAAATGGTGTTGAAATTCTGGTCTATATCATCAGTCAATGTCTTTTCCTGACTTTTGGCAAATTTATATCGTTTCTTTATGTCGGCCGCAAAAGCTTTTCTGGTAAGGGAGTCCTTCAATTTGCTGATGTCAAACCTTTTCTGTGTAGTTACAGTTGGTGCAGCCCTTCTTAGTTTCACTTTCAGTTTTGCTACTACTAAATGGTGATCACTTTCCACATCTGCACCTCTTCTTACCTTCACATCTTGTAATGCATGTCTCCATCTACCGTTAACCATGATGTGGTCTATCTGGTTTCTGTCCCGACCATTTGGTGATTCCCATGTTAATTTGTGAATTTCTTTATGTGGGAAGAGTGTTCCTCCAATGACCAGGTTATTAATGCTACAGAAACTTATTAGTTTATCCCCATTTTCATTTGCTGTTCCGCTGCCGCATTTCCCCATTGTTCTTTCATTATATGTATTGTGTGTACCAACTTTCGCATTGAGGTCTCCCATTACTATAACAAGATCATATCTAGGTGTGTCTTCCATTTCTTTCTACAGTTGTTGATAGAATTCATCCTTGACCTCTTCATCGCTATCATTCGTTGGTGCGTAGCATTGTATTATTGTAGTGTTGGTGAATCTCCCTCTCAATCTTAATCTTATCAGTCTATTGTTGATGGGTTTCCATTCCAGTAATGTCCTTTCTATTCCTTTCTGTAGAATAATGGCTACGCCTTCATTGTTGTCGTAAATTTATTTTGAGAGAAAGAGTCTTAGAAATAGTAGTCCGGTTTAGAGTGTAGAATGATGGTGAAAAAAACTCAGTGATAGAAATGTAGAGATTAAATAGTTGCTTCACAGAGTGCTGGAGGAGAGTAAAGACAGACTTATTTACGACAAATCGTTTCTCTCAATCTACTCTTCAGGCTCATACTGGTCAAACAATTATTTGCCAGTTTCCAGACACGCACCTGCTCTCACGCCAATTTGGTGCTTCAGACACACAGACGACGTGGA
This sequence comes from Oreohelix idahoensis, assembly GCA_024509875.1. Taxonomy (NCBI): domain Eukaryota; kingdom Metazoa; phylum Mollusca; class Gastropoda; order Stylommatophora; family Oreohelicidae; genus Oreohelix; species Oreohelix idahoensis. The sequence goes on from JAMPIV010003697.1 coordinate 145,876, forward strand.
TACAACTATCTTAAACAAATAGGGGACATTTTATGGGCTTTGGGTAGTCCAACACCGTAACGATTAAGTTTATGATGTTTATTAACCAAAAAAAAAGAATCAACTCACAAACAAATATCAAGTGTTACATAAAATTATCATAAGTACAGAAAATGCAAATAACAAAGTGGGGAGGGGGATGAAGAAGATTGGTATCGACTAAGCCCGTCCCGCTTATTAGACAAAGATAAACCCAGTCCAAAGATAGATAGTTATCAGGAACATAGGTAAGTTAACCTAACAGTGAAGTTAATTACTCTGAAAGAGGTGTTTCAAAATTAGGTATAGGTGGTAGAAAGAATCCTGTTCTTCCCAATTGTTCTTCCCTTTACTAAGCAAATGAAAAGGAGGGGGGTTTTTAAACAGAGTTAACAAATTATCAACTATCCCGCTTAAAGTAACAATGTAGGGTATACAGAAAATTATATTACCAGGTAAGCAAGTTAACAAAATGGTTACAAAAAAGATTAAATTTCCTGTCATTCATGCACACGCGTGAGGATCCACACTCATATATTCACACACTTACCGATTACAGACAGCATCAGACAATCCAATAGAATTATATAAACAGCAATTACACTTTTGACATGTGAACTGTCTAGTACTTCGATGTCCCGCCCCAGATGTAGCGAGGTTGACTGATCGCAACTATTCCCACTATGTCGCTGGACTTGAAGCCTAAGAGTTATTGTGTTTTTTTTATATATAAAAGGAGTTTATGGGATGGCACTGACACAGTTCGATACAAGGGTGAAAATGAAGTGGTCTCTTTAATCTTCCGCTATGGTAAAATTCCTTCAATGCGTGATGATAGTAATTGACCGGAAAGTTTATTAATCCAGTGAGGAAAAAACTTGAGCCGTCACCGTTCAGGAAAATATGTACTCTCTCACAGTAGGGCAGTAAATCAGGTATCGCTACTGGCACTGTTCAACTTCCAGGTTATCTTACAAATTTGTAATCTTAATATGATGATTGTTCTTGAAATAGTCTTGGGTAGGCTTTCTTTCATATAATTATGATAGCTAGGTCGCATTGAACCGCCACAAGATTAAATTTAAAAAATGTTTCATCAATATGTCTGGAAAGTTTTTAAGATGATTTCTTTATTGCTTTCTTAATGCTGGGATCGCACAGGTTACGATCACTCTGTATGAAAGAAAAAAGACATGTAATATACCGAAAAACAAATAACCTTCTAAAGCGCGATAAATTTCCCGTTAAGACTATTTTGTATACGCTCGCGTATTTAATTATGTATTTAATAAAACACTGCGCGAGTTCTAATGGTTAAAACACACACTTATAAATATATGACTTAACTAAATTTATTAATTATAAATTCCTTCGCGACTTTAAAAGTTAATTTAAGCATTTAACATCTATTATCTTTTGGAAATAATATAGCAGGTATATCATTACATTTACAACTGGAACTATTGAGATGGTTTAATTTAATAGATTTAAATTAACACAAAATCCAGTGAAATAGAATGAATGAACTGATCACTTTACACAATATATATATTACCGCTTTGCATAGAAATAGAATTCACTACCAATTTGTATAAAAATCCATGGGATAATCTAGCAAGATTTCAAATATAGCTAGTGCTTCTGTTAAGTTCTGGCCAGCGAGCGCTAAATTGTATTTCTACGTGGTCTGTAATAATATCTAGAATGAAATGGAAAGATTTGAAAGATGAGTGGGACATGAGAAAGTTGACAGCTTTTTAGATCTCAGAAGACTTTTGGGGATCTGACCGCCAGACCAAAAGGAGAAGCCGCCCCTGGCCTCTCGTATCTTTGCTCGCTGCTTGCGTCGGCTTTCCCCGTTCGCTCCCACTGCGATCGGTTCCGTGTTTAACACCGAGATGCGAAATCGTTTCAGGGACCACTACTGTCTTTGATCGTGGCGCTAGCTTTCCTCAGATCCCCCCAGTCCGTGTCTTTGATCGTGGTCGCTGCTATCTGTTTGATTCAGGCGCCGCCCCCTCTGGGCCAAGTTAATGAAATTACTGCATATGATTGCTCCAGAGATGACCATGTGCGTGATTTAATCTCTCCTTAAATCAATGCGATGACCAGAATGAACGGTAGATAAACTGTCCACATATCAATCAGCAAGCGTGTTGCCAATCTGCGTGGAAAGGTTGCATAGCTAATGAGTCCAGGTGAAAAGAAAAATCCCGTTTGACGAAAGGTTACAATATTCGGGGGCACTGATGTTATGAGAGGGTTCTCACCATCATCCTAACAAATTCAGGACGGATGAGTTCGTCTGTCACAATTGTGTTGTCCATCCTCTCTTCCAGAGTAAAGTACTGTTTCTCCTGTTGCTGTTTTAACTTTTCCTGCTCCTGTCCATCTGTTCTCGCTTATCCCGAGAATGTGTAACCTATAGTTTCTCATTACTGCCGTGACCTGTCTTAGTTTACCTGTCTCGTACATTGCCCTGACATTCCAAAAACCTATTCTTGTATCCTGTTTTGCGGTCAGGACATCCGTTTTCATGTCAGTGGCTTCCTTTCGGCTTTCACCACTTACAGTCATACGAGCCACAGACTTAGAATGTCCATCCCGCAGCAAAGTTTGTTCATTTATTATTGTTTCCGTAACTTCATTGTTTTTTTTTACACAGACAGGGGTGTCAGCCCTGTGCTAAAACCCCCAACCTGGAGGACCAGGGTACCAGCTTTTGTCTGACCCCTACCAACACAGACCAGTCCAGCTTGGTTGAACCTACCAGGAGTAAAACTCCCACTGGCATAGCTCTGGGGATTGTCAGGGTACGCAAGCTGCCATACCGCTACAAGGTATAGGTACCATTGATGGCAGTCTTTTATACATACATGATTATTATAACAATCTATTTCAAGCTTAGAAATACATTAAATCATATTAACATCATTTTAGAAGATTAAATTATTATTATTTCTATTTAGGATTTGTTTTCAACTACGTGATGTACCCTTGTTACCAGAATTTTTGTTTTAGCAAGCAGTTTTATGAGAACTCTTTGTTAACTGCTTTGAATGTTGATGACAACTAGGCCCTGAAAATGACTCTAGCCTCTATCAGCTAGCATGAAGCAGCCCTGAAAATGGCTAGCCCTGATAAACTAGCCCTTGCACTGTTTCAATACTAAGTTCTAAAAAAGAACTGCATTATCTTTTACCAGTATGATAATTCATTCATAACCCTCCACTCCCAAAGGAGCTTAGGCCTTCAACAAACACATGCCAAGTCCTCTTGTCACATGCCATCATCTCAACTTCTTTCCGCGTTCTCCTTATCATTTTCACCTCTGTTTCCAGTTCTCTTCTCCATGTGCTTCTTGGTCTACCTCTGCTTCTCTTGCCCTGGGTATTCCAGAACAAGGACTGCCCTGTAATGCTATCAACAGGTTTCCTCAGTGTGTGTCCTATCCATCGCCATCGTCTTCTTCTCATCTCTTGTTCTACTGGCACTTGTCTAGTTCTTATCATCAGTTTCACGTTGGTAACCTTGTCATACCATTTTAATCCCTCTATTCTACGCAAGCACCCATTTATGAAAGTCTGTAGCTTTTTGGTAGTTGTCTTTGCTGTTCTCCATGTCTCAGAGCCATACAATAGGACTGACTTCACATTTGAGTTGAAGATTCTTATTTTCGTGTTGGATCCAATTTCTCTTGATCTCCATATATTTCCCAATGCAATGAAAGCTCCTCTTGCTTTTTGTATTCTTATTTTGATATCACTGTCTGTCCCTCCAACTTTGTCTATATTGATGCCAAGATATGTGTACGATTCTACATCTTGTATGATACGTTCACACATTAATGGCCAGGCAATTATTTTATAAAATGTGTGGAGAGCTGCAGCCAGTAACATGTGACAACAAACACACGCTTTGGAAACCAAAACATCAAATAAGACAAGCACATGAGAAAACGTTTGGTTTCTAAAATTCCCAGGCTAAAATAAAAAACAGAAACGGTCGAACAACATCCGGAAGAGAACTGGAGAGAGACATAAGGATAAAGAATAAGTAACCAAGAAATCCAAATCAGTAGATTGCCGTGAGGTTACTGAAAGCCAATGGTCCATGTTTGGTTTGCAAGCCAAGGGAAAAAGAAGAACGCTTAATTTGTGTCATATAAATAGAGACTGTAAAAAGTTTCGTCCTGTGTACAAATATATATATATATTTATGTACAGAGTAACTGGCATAAGCTTTCTTCTAACTGGTCAAAAGACTACATAAAGCTTACAAAGCTCAGCATCGAAAATCAAAGCAATTTTACCATGGCTGGATCAGTAATCATTGTGTTGATTACAATTATTGTTACTGCAGAACTGAACTTAATGTGGCTGCAGCTTCCGTAAGTTTGTATAGTTTTTATTTCATTTGAGCTTTAGAACTGCCATTAACTGAGGTCTATTTTTTCACGTTGTCAATGGTTTCATTCTAAAAAATGACATTTTTGTGCTCGTGCTAATACTTCACATTAAAGTGGCATGAGACAGCCATCCAGGTTTCTCTCCTAGGTGAAAATAATTAATAAGTCATATGGTCAACGTTTTGACATTTAAACTGACCAAGAAATGTCTTTCTCGTTATAGTTATTGAAAGACTCCTATGACTTTTCCAACTTGAAGCTCTCTACGTTTTGGACACTTGACTAATTATTTTGTCGGCTGTCACTTCTGCAATCTGCGTACAATATCTTACTAACTACCTTCCAGCTCGTTTCCCTTCCTTTCTTTCCACCCCTTGCTCTTTGGCGACATATTGCCTTCAACGAAACTGAATTTCTCTAATAAATACGACCATGACCTTCTACTATTTCGGCATAGCATCATACGAGGGGCGTTCAGAAAGTAATGCACCACATCGTTTTTCTCAGCTAATAATGAAGATAGAAACACGAAATTTTGCACACTTCAAATATGGCATGTGCCAATAGTGTGCACCAAATTGCACCGCAACCGGCCAAATAATACGGCTGCCCTAAACCGTTGACATGGAGCATGTTAGCAACTTGCGTTATAAACAGCGAATTGTGATAGAATTTCTCGTTGCAGAGAAGGAAACTGTTGTGAATATTCACAAGCGTCTATGTGATGTGTATGGAAGTTTTGCAGTCGACAGGAGTACAGTCAGTCGCTGGGTTCAGAGAATCAAAGAATCAGGAAGTGGAGATACGGAGCTGCTTGATCGGTCGCGCTGTGGACGTCCTGCCACAGACACCAACGCAGAAATGTTGAAATGCGCAGATATAAGTTTATGATGATATAGACCAGAATTTCAACACCATTTCAACAATATACAAAGAAAGCAGCAAATCATGCTTGGGATTCCAGGAAAGGAAGAAGCAAGACTGGATAACACCAGAAACTTTAAACACCATAACGATGAGAAAGGAAATGAAAAGAAAGAAAACAGAAGCGAAGTCCCCCAGGTTAAAGCATTATGAGTAATGGGATGATTGAGCGTCAAAATCGTACGTTAAAGCAGTTGTTGGGTAAGGTAACTGTTGAATTCCCTCAAGATTGGGATAGAGTTTTACCCGCAGTACTTTTTGCGTATCGAGAAGAACAAAATGAACATATAGAATTTTCGCCATTCGAGCTCGTTTTCGGAGCACAACCTCGTGGTCTCATGTCATTATTACATGACTTACTCACTGACGATGATATTAACGATGATGCTCAATCATCATACGAATGTCATCGCCGTAAGACATGAAATAATAGACGCATGCTGGTTGGCTACCTCCGGGTCAGAGTCAGCCGAAGAGAAGGTAAGACTCTTTTTAAACAAATACAGGCGTCTACGTCAACTCTTTCCTAGTGACGAAGCTTAAGTCTTACTTCCACGGAAAGATAATCGACTTTTAATTGCCTGGAAAGGTCCTTTTAAAATTATATCTCGCATTTCTGACGTTGATTATATTGTCGACATTAAAGGGAAACACAAAACCTTCCACATCAAAATGTTGAAGGAATTTCATTCCCATCCAGACTATCATCAGTCTGTCTTTCAGGCTACTGACGATCCACCATATCATCTATACTATCACTCATCTTTGTCAGTCATCCAAGAGGAGGAACCTACTTTCGCTGACGTACCTCTACCACTTCCAGTAGTACCGTTACATTCTACGGAAACTTGGCAGAACGTCACGATTTCTCCTGAGCTATCTGCTGAGAAACAACAGCAGGTTTCTTCTTTACTTCAATCGTTTCATGATGTTCTTACCGACATTCCGGGTCGAACATCTGTCAATGCACCTGATATCGTGCTGACCGATGATGAACCTATCAGGGTGCGCCATTATCCTATACCTTTGCATTTCCAATCTCAAGTGGAGCAAGAATTAGATGACGTGTTACGATCAAACATTATTGAACCATCCAATTCGGCATATGCTTCATCGATGGTTATTGTTAGTGTAGTGAAATTGACCGAGATACAACGGTAAAATACTCCAAAGATAACATTTAAGGATAAAAAACATAATGCGTAAGCTGCTGATGTACATGATCGCCTAGACCGCGGGTCATCATCCTCTATAAATTTTGCCTTGCTAGACAGGAGGGGAACGGAGGATCAAAAAGGAAAAAATATGACTGGAAAGATTGCGTAGCAAGGCTAAGGAGACGCAATTGGGGGGGATGGAGGAAAGTAAAAAATTCACGTCCCCCAAATTGACACGAGGTACGGAAATGGACGCTTTTGCGATACTAAGATTTTGATTTGAATTGAGCGGCAGAACGCGGATGGTAGGAAAATTACAAAAAAATTTAAAAAGTAAATTTTCTTAATATTAATGTTAGGAATATAAAAATTAGCTGGCCGGATGGCCTATTCTGAGCAGTGAACTAATATGATCTTAATTTTACAAACGGATAGATAATATTGAAGATAATGACAAAAGACAGTGTAGTTCACATCATCGCTAGACTATATTGAATCTAAAAGTGTCACAATTTGCACACAAAAACACGACCTTGGGAACAGGTGTTCAAAGTTACTTATTATGGAGGAGAGGGTTTTTTGAGCGGTAGCTGTGTCTAAATATAACTTTTTACGACAAAATTTTAAGGGGAGAGAAAGGTTGCTTCAAAAATCAAGCACATTTTTTTTAGAAACACAAGTAGAGACGGACAGACTAACAGATAACCATCCATACTTGACTGAAGCATGACTGAAATGACTTTAGTGTAGAAATTTGAAATTAAAAATAAACCTTGGCAGTGATTGGCCACAGACAATCATATCATTAGCGCTCAGAGCGCATTTGGGGTCATTCTTCAATAATTGTTCAGTGTTAGACACAGATTTTAAAGTGTGGTGTGTTCCCATATGAAAGACAGTGAATAAATTTAGGGACGCCATACTATAGCCAGCAGCTCAGCTGAGTTTTGCTAGCAATTCTGTGTTATGTATTCTTAATCTGAGCTGTGAGTTTTCTATCGACAACAAAGCAGAGTCTATCCGGTGGGTGACTTTACTCGAGTGTATCTGTGCAGTTCTTGTGACAGAGACCACCATTATTGTCCGCCAGCACGGAGAGGTGGGACCGCAAGTTTTCAGCACCAGAGCTACAAAAAGATGAGTGAGCCTCTGGTCTGCTGGACATTCACCAACTATTGGTAGTGACTAATATCCCCATAAAAATTCCCACCATTTTCTGGACACGGTGTAGTCAATATAGACAGGTGTGATGAGACCACCCCAACAGCACAGACAATAAATATCCTCCCTAGTAGCTGACTACCAGAACATTTGAATAAAACTAACTATTCTAGTACTTAAATATGTACACTTTTGTATTTATTATGTAACATTCCATGCATAATTTTCATAAATTTTAAATCCTTCTTTTAAAACAAGTTCTGGTCAAAATAAAACTTGATCCAGAACAAATAAATGTAATATAATTATATCAAAAACTTTATACACGTGAGTTAGTTCAGTGTATTTTAACACTTGTTAATCTTATTAGTCTTCTTAAATGCCTGTGGGTGTATTTATAACTAACACACCACATTACACATCATTACCCTAGACACTTTACGTAGCCACATTCATTAAGAAAAAAAAAAATTAAGTGTGAGGTCGTAGTGGTAGCAAGAAAGGCCTTCTGATAATTCTCAACCACATTTTATCTCAGGAGCCTTCACAGCTGGCCTCATACAAGTTACATGTAGTAATAACACCATCATACAATACCATCAACACCACTACATAAATTGGGGTCTTGTCCAGGGATAATTAGCCCAACAGTAAAATTAGGATCTCCTGGTGGGAGAAATAAAAGTAGGGAAATAAATTGTAAAATTTCCTTTAAAATTAAAAGTGTCCCTGCAGATAAAAGTTGGTGAATCTTCACAGCCAGTAATAATTAATTAGTTAACTGGTTAGTTAGAATTAGTTAGACTATAGTCATATAGTAATTAGAAGTACTTAGTGTATTTACTGGTTAGAGATTTATCTTGTATATTATTATATTGTCCAAAAAGTATGGCAGAGCTAGCAAAGTTTAGATCAGCTGCTGTGCTCACTGCGAAGGAGATGGGGATGGATGGTCAAATTTTAATTCAATACGTAACGACTGAATGTGATAAATATATTGAACGGGAAGAAAGGAGATTAGAAAAAGAGGCTGAAAGAAAATTAGAGGCTGACAGGTTAGCTGAAGAAAAGAGATTACAAATTGAGGCTGATAGAGAAATTAAGAGGCTGCAGATTGAGGCAGAAGAAAAACGACAGCAAAGGGAGGCAGAAGATAAAAAGGCCGAAAGGGAGGCAGAAGATAAAAAGGCCGAAAGGGAGGCAGAAGAAAAAAGGTTGACTGCCGAAAGGGAGGCAGAAGATAGAAGGTTGCAGAGGGAGCACGAATTACGACTAAGGGAGCTGGAATTACAAGGCCCGGCCCCTGAAAATGGTGCCAGCCCTTTTGCCTCAGATGCTACGCCCAGTATGGGAGCCTCAAACTCAGCTATGGGGTTTCATTTAGACCATTTTGTTGAGAAAGACGATGACATAGAGGGGTACCTAGGACGTTTTGAGTTATTAGCTACTACATATGGGTTAGAGAGAGAGAGGTGGAGTTTAAAGCTATCACAGGGATTGAGGGGTGCTTCTTATGAAGTATTTGCCAAAATGAACAGAGAAGACCAAGACAATTATGACATGTTAAAGCAGGCTTTGTTATTAAGGTACGAGAAGAATGGTGAATTTTATCGTAAGAAATTTAGAAATGCCAAACTGTTGTCTGGGGAGACATACCACCAATTCTCTGCCAGACTAGAAACCTATTTGGAGAAATGGACGGCTCTGGGGAAGACCCAAGATCTTAAAGAAATGATCATGATTGAGCAATTGAGAGAGTCCATGGCTCCAGACATGAGAAAATTTCTCATGGAACAAGGTGCAGAGAAGTTGGGGGAAATTTTAAATGTTGCTGAGAGGTATCAGGCAGCTCAGGCAGAGGTAAGTGGTGCTAAGAAGAAGCACATAGACAATTTTAAAGCTCCACAGCAATTTAATAAATTTGATAATAGAGAGAGCAGGGAAATAAGGGTAGGACAAATTTTGAGCGGCCAAGAAATGACTATCGCGACAGAAACTCACAGTTCAATGACCAAAAGTTCAATGAAAGAAAACCGTTGAACCAAGGAAAAAGATGGTGCAAATGGTGCAAGAAGGATAACCATAACACCGAATTTTGTAGAAGGAAACCTTCAAACATTGCTGCAATGAAGTCGGGGACGCAAAGATTAAAGGTTAATCCTAAGGGACAACAGGAACCTTATCACCCCCCAGTCTGTGAAGATGTTATTTGTAATGGGGTCACCATAAGGTGCCTTTATGATACAGGTTTGGATTATGATTCAGTTGTGAAGTCTAGCCTAGTGGACCCAAGTCAGTATACCACAGAAACAGTGGAAATACAAGGGGCGACTAAGGACATACCACTCATGACACTTCCCATCGCAAGGATAACGGTGAAAACTCGCTATGTGGAAGGAGAAATCAGAGCAGCAGTGATAGATGAACCAATCTACCCTCTGATATTGGGGTGTAGATACGTCTTCTTGGGGAATCCCGAGAAACCTGTGATCATGGCGACAGTGCAGACCAGGTCACAGAAGAAGGAGGAAGAAGGTGAACCTATAAATGCTCATCCAGAGGAGATGAGGAAGGCGCAGGCTGAGGATAGGACACTCAAGCCCTGTTTTAAAAAATTGCCCAAATGCCACACACCTCCGAGCAAGGGGGAATATTTCATGAAGAATAAACTCTTATACAGGAAAGCCGGAACTGGAACAAATGGTCACAACCAGCTGGTTCTTCCCATTTCATATAGAGATAAAGTGATGGAACTCGGACATGCGATTCCCTTCAGTGGTCACATGGGGATCAGCGCCACCGGACAGCGTATAGCTTGTCATTACTTCTGGCCAGGGATAACGGAGGATATAAAAAGATATGTCAAATCCTGCCCAGAATGTCAAAGGGTAGCTCCAAAGCACTGGACTGCTCCTGCAACTCTAGGGGAAATGCCCATAGTGGGAACACCTTTTGAGAGGGTTGCAGTGGATATTGTAGGACCTCTCACTCGGACCAAGAGGAGGAACAGTTACATCCTTACTCTGGTGGACACTTGTTCTATGTGGGGAGAGGCGGTAGCCCTGCCATCAATTGATTCAAAACATGTAGCAGAGGCACTACTTACAATATTTACCCGATTAGGATTCCCGCATCAAATCTTGACGGATAATGGTTCTCAGTTCAAGGGGAAACTAACGGAAGAAGTTTTTAAGCTATTTCAAGCCAGGCACTTTCATTGTAGTCCGTACCATCCACAAGGGAACGGCCAGGTAGAGAGGTTCAACGGGACTCTCATTTCTATCCTGAGAAAGCTGGCACACGAAAAACCGGATCTGTGGGATCAATTCCTGCCCGCCGCATTGTTTGCGTACCGGGAGGTACCACATAGTTCAACCGGGATGGCTCCCGCAACTCTGCTATTTGGGAGGCCAATAAAAGGTCCTTTAGAAGCTCTATTAAGGACCTGGACAGATGAGAAGGCGGAAGAGACTGTTACCTCATCGTATCAATACGTGAACGAACTGAACACTCGTTTGAAAGCTGGATGGAAACTGGCAAATGATAATTTGAAACAAGCCAGGAAGAAACATGCAGCATATTTTAATAGGAAGGCAAAGGACAGGGAACTGGCAGTCGGAGAGAAGGTGCTGCTTCTACTACCCGGAAGCCAGAATAAATTACAAATTGGTTGGCAAGGTCCATATACGGTTCTAGAGAAGGTGTCTAGAACAAACTATAAAATTGACAAAAAGGGGAAGGAAAAAGTTTATCATGTAAACCTGTTAAAGAAGTATCTGGACAGACCACTCCAGGAAAGCACCCCCTTATTGACCTTAGCTATTGCAACCCAGATGCAAAAGGAACCACTCACCTCACATGAATACCCATTACATCCTTGTGAAACCGCAGCACAGGTAAAAGTCAGTAAGCACCTGACTAAAAATCAGAGGGAGAGAGTTCAACAAGTTCTGGAGGAACATACAGATGTATTAACAGATAAACCAGGCCATACAAATTTGCTACAGTATGACATGAAACTGGTAGACTCAAACCCAATCTGTATGAGAGCCTATTCTATTCCGTTCGCGAAGGAGAAGGCATTAAAGGAAGAAATATAGATTATTTATTGAAGGAGGGGATTATTTCGCACAGTGAATCATCTTTTAGTTCTAGTGTCGTTTTGTTGAGGAAAACCGACTGGGGAACACAGACTGTGCATAGATTACAGGAAACTGAATGCTGTCACAGAAGGACAAGTGGATCCATTACCAGACACAAAACAGTTATTTGCCAGACTGAACAAGGCAAAATACTTTTCAAAAGTGGATCTTAGTAAAGGCTATTACCAGATCCCAGTGAAGCCTGAAGTGAGACCTTATTTGGCTTTTAGCACTTCGGATGGACATTATGAATTCAATATGCTACCATTCGGACTGAAAAATGCTCCGAGTGTGTTTTCAAGGATGATGCGAAAATTGTTGGACCCCCTGAATAACCCATGTATCACGAATTTCATGGATGATATACTCGTCGCCACAGAGACATTTGAAGAACACATTGAAGCTCTGGAGATGTTGTTTGATAGACTTCGGGAGGCGAACTTAACTGCTAGGCCAACAAAATGTTGTATTGGATGCAAAGAGTTGGAATTCTTGGGGCACACTGTATATCAGGGTAATATGACCCCTGATCCTAAGAACTTGGAAAAACTGCAGAGAGCACCTAGGCCGCAAACAAAAAAGGACGTGCGATCATTCGTGTCGTTATGCGGATTTTATCAGAAATACATCAAAAATTTTAACGCCATTTGTGCTCCTCTGACTGATCTGACTCGCAAGGGACTTCCAGATAAAATTATTTGGACTGCACAATGTGAATTAGCGTTCCAAGAGTTAAAGGAAAAACTCACTAGCAAGCCTATTCTCAAACTGCCTGATTTGACACAGGACTTTGTCTTAAGAACCGATGCCAGTAATGTAGGACTTGGAGGGGCTTTGTTGCAAAGATCATCTTCACCTGATGGGGAACTGAAACCAGTCGCTTATGCAAGCCGCAAATTGAATAAGGCGGAACAAGGATACTCCACAAGCGAAAAAGAATGTTTAGCATTAATCTGGGCAATAAAGAAGTTTCAAATCTATCTGTATGGTAGGACTTTTGTGGTGGAGACGGATCATCAGCCTCTCGTGTTCTTGTCTCAGGCTAAGCATGAAAACGCAAGATTGCTGAGGTGGTCTTTATTGCTTCAACCATATCAGTTCAGTATCCAATATATCCCAGGCAAATTGAATGTCGGTGCAGATTTCCTCAGTCGGCACCCCTGTGATCAAAATTAGAGTAGTGGCAGACGTGAGGAGTAATTTTACCTATGTGTATCGCTGGTTTTGGAACTTGCCATAGGCATGTTTTCAAGTGGGGAGATGTGTAGTGAAATTGACCGAGATACAACGGTAAAATACTCCAAAGATAACATTTAAGGATAAAAAACATAATGCGTAAGCTGCTGATGTACATGATCGCCTAGACCGCGGGTCATCATCCTCTATAAATTTTGCCTTGCTAGACAGGAGGGGAACGGAGGATCAAAAAGGAAAAAATATGACTGGAAAGATTGCGTAGCAAGGCTAAGGAGACGCAATTGGGGGGGATGGAGGAAAGTAAAAAATTCACGTCCCCCAAATTGACACGAGGTACGGAAATGGACGCTTTTGCGATACTAAGATTTTGATTTGAATTGAGCGGCAGAACGCGGATGGTAGGAAAATTACAAAAATTTAAAAAGTAAATTTTCTTAATATTAATGTTAGGAATATAAAAATTAGCTGGCCGGATGGCCTATTCTGAGCAGTGAACTAATATGATCTTAATTTTACAAACGGATAGATAATATTGAAGATAATGACAAAAGACAGTGTAGTTCACATCATCGCTAGACTATATTGAATCTAAAAGTGTCACAATTTGCACACAAAAACACGACCTTGGGAACAGGTGTTCAAAGTTACTTATTATGGAGGAGAGGGTTTTTGAGCGGTAGCTGTGTCTAAATATAACTTTTTACGACAAAATTTTAAGGGGAGAGAAAGGTTGCTTCAAAAATCAAGCACATTTTTTTTAGAAACACAAGTAGAGACGGACAGACTAACAGATAACCATCCATACTTGACTGAAGCATGACTGAAATGACTTTAGTGTAGAAATTTGAAATTAAAAATAAACCTTGGCAGTGATTGGCCACAGACAATCATATCATTAGCGCTCAGAGCGCATTTGGGGTCATTCTTCAATAATTGTTCAGTGTTAGACACAGATTTTAAAGTGTGGTGTGTTCCCATATGAAAGACAGTGAATAAATTTAGGGACGCCATACTATAGCCAGCAGCTCAGCTGAGTTTTGCTAGCAATTCTGTGTTATGTATTCTTAATCTGAGCTGTGAGTTTTCTATCGACAACAAAGCAGAGTCTATCCGGTGGGTGACTTTACTCGAGTGTATCTGTGCAGTTCTTGTGACAGAGACCACCATTATTGTCCGCCAGCACGGAGAGGTGGGACCGCAAGTTTTCAGCACCAGAGCTACAAAAAGATGAGTGAGCCTCTGGTCTGCTGGACATTCACCAACTATTGGTAGTGACTAATATCCCCATAAAAATTCCCACCAGTTTCTGGACACGGTGTAGTCAATATAGACAGGTGTGATGAGACCACCCCAACAGCACAGACAATAAATATCCTCCCTAGTAGCTGACTACCAGAACATTTGAATAAAACTAACTATTCTAGTACTTAAATATGTACACTTTTGTATTTATTATGTAACATTCCATGCATAATTTTCATAAATTTTAAATCCTTCTTTTAAAACAAGTTCTGGTCAAAATAAAACTTGATCCAGAACAAATAAATGTAATATAATTATATCAAAAACTTTATACACGTGAGTTAGTTCAGTGTATTTTAACACTTGTTAATCTTATTAGTCTTCTTAAATGCCTGTGGGTGTATTTATAACTAACACACCACATTACACATCATTACCCTAGACACTTTACGTAGCCACATTCATTAAGAAAAAAAAAATTAAGTGTGAGGTCGTAGTGGTAGCAAGAAAGGCCTTCTGATAATTCTCAACCACATTTTATCTCAGGAGCCTTCACAGCTGGCCTCATACAAGTTACATGTAGTAATAACACCATCATACAATACCATCAACACCACTACAGTTAGGCAAAAAGATAATAACATTCGTCTCTGCGTAAATTATCGAAAACTGAACCAAGTGACTTGATTTGACGCCGAGCCGATGCCGATTTTGGAAGATTTACTTATCAAATTATCAAACGCTGTCTTCTCTAAGTTCGACTTATCCAAGGGATACTGGCAGGTGCCACTTACCGAATATGCCAAGCTCCTCGCTGCCTTCTCTACTCCTCGAAGGCTGATCCAATGAAACTTCATGTCATTTTGGCTTGTAAATACACCAGCCATTTTCGTCCGGATGATGCGTAAGATCTTATCACATCGTTCGGATATCATCACGTACATCGATGATATTTATCTCTTTAGTGATTCTTGGAATGATCACCTCACTGGTCATAGCTCACTCCTATCTACTCTACGTTCTCACAACTTGACGGCTGTAGTGGTGTTTGATGGTATTGTATGATGGTGATATTACTAATTGTAATTGTATGAGGCCAGCTGTGAAGGCTCCTGAGATAAAATGTAGTTGTGAATTGTCAGAAGGCCTTTCTTGCTACCACTACGACCTCACACTTAATTTTTTTAATGAATGTGGCTACGTAAAGTGTCTAGGGTTATGATATGTAGTGTGGTGTAATAGGTTATAGATATACCCACAGATATTTAAACAAGAACTAATAAGATGTATAAAATATACAACACCTGAACTAACTCACGTGTGTAACAATTTCTTGATAGAAATTATATTACATTTATTTTTTGTTCTGGATCAATTATTTTTTATTTTGTGTCTGACAATTTTTTAGAACCAGAACTTAAAAGGATTTAGAGATCATAAAAGAAATGCATGGAATATTATATCATAAATGCAATAGTGTACATATATATGTACTATACTAGTTAGTTTTATTAAAATGTTCTAGTAGTCATCTACTTGGGATGATATTTAATGTTTGTGCTGTTGGGGTGGCCTCATCACACCTGTCTATATTGACTACACAGTGTCCAGAAAATGGTGGGAATTTTTATGGGGTATTAGTAACTAAACGGCGTTGGTGAATGTCCAGCAGACCAGAGGCTCACTCATCTTGTAGTTGTAGCTCTGGTGCTGAAATCAGGTGGTCCCACCTCTCCGTGCTGGCGGGCAATAATGGTGGTCTCTGTCACAAGTACTGCACAGATACACTCGAGTAAAGTCACCAACTGAATAGACACTGCTGGGTTGACAACAGAAACTCACAGCTCTGCAATCAAAGTATGGGCCATGTGTCAAAATCTATTCTCTACCCACGTCTGGACACAACACTGACACAACAACCACATCATACAGACAGGTCAGATCTCTCTGACCAAACAGCACATTTACCATGGTGGTTTTACATCAGATAGATCCTCCCAGACTATAGATTCTGAAAAATATTTATTAGTTTTCTGCCCTAAAAGAGGATAGGTAATATGTTTCATTATTCTCAACACTTGATCTGTCTTGCATAATCCTTGCTGGAGTTTATGTACATTGTTGGTCCCTAGACCCTGACTAGGGCAGGGGGTCTAGAGCAAATCCCTACTTGTTTGTAAGGCTAGATTTCGATATGGCAGTATCAAATCACTCAAACATGAAACAATATTCAAAATATATATAAGGAAATAATTTCAATCTTACCAGATTATGAATAAATAACACAGAATTGCTAGCAAAACTCAGCTGAGCTGCTGGCTATAGTATGGCGTCCCTAAACTTCTTTCTCTTTCTTTCATATGGAAATCACCACACTTTAAAATCTGTGTCTATCACTGAACAACTATTGAGAAATGACCCCAAATCCGCGTCTAAGCGCCGACAATATGCTTGTCTGTGGCCAATCACTGCCTAGGTTTTTTTTTTTAATTTCAAATTTCCTACACTAAAGTCATTTCAGTCATGCTTCAGTCAAGTATGGATGGTTATCTGTTAGTCTGTCCGTCTCTACTTGTGTTTCTACAAAATGTACTTGATTTTTGAACCAACCTTTCTCTCCCCTCCAAAATTTTGTCGTTAAAAGTTATATTTAGACACAGCTACCACCCAAAAACCCTCTCTCTTCCTACTACGTAGATTTGAACACCTGCGTCTCAAGGTCGTGTTTTTTTTTTGTGGAAAATAGCGACACTTTTAGATTCAATACAGTCTGTCGATGATGTGAACAACACTGTCTTTTGTCATTATCTTCAATATTATCTATCCGTCTGTAAAATTAAGACCATATTAGTTCACTGCTCAGAATAGGCCATCCGGCCAGCTAATTTTTTTATATTCCTAACATTAATATTAAGAAAAAGTTACTTTTTTAATTTTTGTAATATTCCAAACATCTGCGTTTTAGCCGCTGAATTCAAATCAAGGGCTTGGTATCGCGCAAAAGCGTCCAATAAATGACTGTGGCGTAACATATCTATGGTCCCTTCTGTCGAGTTGCTTACTTTTTATGTCAACTTGGGAAACGTGACTTTTCTCCGTTTCCCCCCCAATTGCGTCTCCTTAGCCTTTCTAGTCTCACGCAATCTTTCCAGTCATATTTTTTTCCTTTTTGATCCGCCGTTCCCCTCCTGTCTAGCAAGTCAATTATTATGGAGGATGATGACCCGCGGTCTAGGCGATCATGTACATCAGCAGCCTACGCATTATGTTTTTTTTATCCTTATATGTTGTCCTTGGAGGTATTTTACCGTTGTATTTCTGTCAATTTCACTACACATCTCCCCACTTGAAAACATGCCTATGGCAAGTTCCAAAACCAGCGATACACATAGGTAAAATTACTCCTCACGTCTGCCACTACTCTAATTTTGATCACAGGGGTGCCGACTGAGGAAATCTGCACCGACATTCAATTTGCCTGGGATATATTGGATACTAAACTGATAAGGTTGAAGCAACAAAGACCACCTCAGCAATCTTGCGTTTTCATGCTTAGCTGAGACAAGAACACGAGAGGCTGATGGTCCGTCTCCACCACAAAAGTCCTACCATACAGATAGATTTGAAACTTCTTTATTGCCCAGATTAATGCTAAACATTCTTTTTCGCTTGTGGAGTATCCTTGTTCCGCCTTAATCAATTTGCGGCTTGCATAAGCGACTGGTTTAAGTTCCCCATCAGGTGAAGATGATCTTTGCAACAAAGCCCCTCCGAGTCCTACATTACTTGCATCGGTTCTTAAGACAAAGTCCTGTGTCAAATCAGGCAGTTTGAGAATAGGCTTGCTAGTGAGTTTTTCCTTTAACTCTTGGAACGCTAGTTCACATTGTGCAGTCCAAATAATTTTATCTGGAAGTCCCTTGCGAGTCAAATCAGTCAGAGGAGCACAAATAGCGTTAAAATTCTTGATGTATTTCTGATAAAATCCGCATAACGACACGAATGATCGCACGTCTTTTTTTGTTTGTGGCCTAGGTGCTCTCTGCAGTTTTTCCAAGTTCTTAGGATCAGGGGTCATATTACCTGATATACAGTGTGTCCCAAGAATTCCAACTCTTTGCATCCAATACAACATTTTGTTGGCCTAGCAGTTAAGTTCGCCTCCCGAAGTCTATCAAACAACATCTCCAGAGCTTCAATGTGTTCTTCAAATGTCTCTGTGGCGACGAGAATATCATCCATGAAATTCGTGATACATGGGTTATTCAGGGGATCCAACAATTTTCGCATCATCCTTGAAAACACACTGGGAGCATTTTTCAGTCCGAATGGTAGCATATTGAATTCATAATGTCCATCCGAAGTGCTAAAAGCCAAATAAGGTCTCACTTCAGGTTTCACTGGGATCTGGTAATAGCCTTTACTAAGATCCACCTTTGAAAAGTATTTTGCCTTGTTCAGTCTGGCAAATAGCTGTTTTGTGTCTGGTAATGGATCCACTTGTCCTTCTGTGACAGCATTCAGTTTCCTGTAATCTATGCACAGTCTGTGTTCCCCAGACGGTTTCCTCAACAAAACGACACTAGAACTAAAAGATGATTCACTGTGTGAAATAATCCCCTCCTTCAACAAATACTCTATTTCTTCCTTCAATGCCTTCTCCTTCGCGAACGGAATAGAATAGGCTCTCATACAGATTGGGTTTGAGTCTACCAGTTTCATGTCATACTGTAGCAAATTTGTATGGCCTGGTTTATCTGTTAATACATCTGTATGTTCCTCCAGAACTTGTTGAACTCTCTCCCTCTGGTTTTTAGTCAGGTGCTTACTGACTTTTACCTGTGCTGCTGTTTCACAAGGATGTAATGGGTATTCATGTGAGGTGAGTGGTTCTTTTTGCATCTGGGTTGCAATAGCTAAGGTCAATAAGGGGGTGCTTTCCTGGAGTGGTCTGTCCAGATACTTCTTTAACAGGTTTACATGATAAACTTTTTCCTTCCCCTTTTTGTCAATTTTATAGTTTGTTCTAGACACCTTCTCTAGAACCGTATATGGACCTTGCCAACCAATTTGTAATTTATTCTGGCTTCCGGGTAGTAGAAGCAGCACCTTCTCTCCGACTGCCAGTTCCCTGTCCTTTGCCTTCCTATTAAAATATGCTGCATGTTTCTTCCTGGCTTGTTTCAAATTATCATTTGCCAGTTTCCATCCAGCTTTCAAACGAGTGGTCAGTTCGTTCACGTATTGATACGATGAGGTAACAGTCTCTTCCGCCTTCTCATCTGTCCAGGTCCTTAATAAAGCTTCTAAAGGACCTTTTATTGGCCTCCCAAATAGCAGAGTTGCGGGAGCCATCCCGGTTGAACTATGTGGTACCTCCCGGTACGCAAACAATGCGGCGGGCAGGAATTGATCCCACAGATCCGGTTTTTCGTGTGCCAGCTTTCTCAGGATAGAAATGAGAGTCCCGTTGAACCTCTCTACCTGGCCGTTCCCTTGTGGATGGTACGGACTACAATGAAAGTGCCTGGCTTGAAATAGCTTAAAAACTTCTTCCGTTAGTTTCCCCTTGAACTGAGAACCATTATCCTCAAGATTTGATGCGGGAATCCTAATCGGGTAAATATTGTAAGTAGTGCCTCTGCTACATGTTTTGAATCAATTGATGGCAGGGCTATCGCCTCTCCCCACATAGAACAAGTGTCCACCAGAGTAAGGATGTAACTGTTCCTCCTCTTGGTCCGAGTGAGAGGTCCTACAATATCCACTGCAACCCTCTCAAAAGGTGTTCCCACTATGGGCATTTCCCCTAGAGTTGCAGGAGCAGTCCAGTGCTTTGGAGCTACCCTTTGACATTCTGGGCAGGATTTGACATATCTTTTTATATCCTCCGTTATCCCTGGCCAGAAGTAATGACAAGCTATACGCTGTCCTGTGGCGCTGATCCCCATGTGACCACTGAAGGGAATCGCATGCCCGAGTTCCATCACTTTATCTCTATATGAAGTGGGAAGAACCAGCTGGTTGTGACCATTTGTTCCAGTTCCGGCCTTCCTGTATAAGAGTTTGTTCTTCATGAAATATTCCCCCTTGCTCGGAGGTGTGTGGCATTTGGGCAATTTTTTAAAACAGGGCTTGAGTGTCCTATCCTCAGCCTGCGCCTTCCTCATCTCCTCTGGATGAGCGTTTATAGGTTCACCTTCTTCCTCCTTCTTCTGTGACCTGGTCTGCACTGTCGCCATGATCACAGGTTTCTCGGGATTCCCCAAGAAGACGTATCTACACCCCAATATCAGAGGGTAGATTGGTTCATCTATCACTGCTGCTCTGATTTCTCCTTCCACATTGCGAGTTTTCACCGTTATCCTTGCGATGGGAAGTGTCATGAGTGGTATGTCCTTAGTCGCCCCTTGTATTTCCACTGTTTCTGTGGTATACTGACTTGGGTCCACTAGGCTAGACTTCACAACTGAATCATAATCCAAACCTGTATCATAAAGGTACCTTATGGTGACCCCATTACAAATAACATCCTCACAAACTGGGGGGTGATAAGGTTCCTGTTGTCCCTTAGGATTAACCTTTAATCTTTGCGTCCCCGACTTCATTGCAGCAATGTTTGAAGGTTTCCTTCTACAAAATTCGGTGTTATGGTTATCCTTCTTGCACCATTTACACCATCTTTTTCCTTGGTTCAACGGTTTTCTTTCATTGAACTTTTGGTCATTGAACTGTGAGTTTCTGTCGCGATAGTCATTTCTTGGCCGCTCAAAGTTTGTCCTACCTTTATTTCCCTGCTCTCTAGTATCAAATTTATTAAATTGCTGTGGAGCTTTAAAATTGTCTATGTGCTTCTTTTTAGCACCACTTACCTCTGCCTGAGCTGCCTGATACCTCTCAGCAACATTTAAAATTTCCCCCAACTTCTCTGCACCTTGTTCCATGAGAAATTTTCTCATGTCTGGAGCCATGGACTCTCTCAATTGCTCAATCATGATCATTTCTTTAAGATCTTGGGTCTTCCCCAGAGCCGTCCATTTCTCCAAATAGGTTTCTAGTCTAGCAGAGAAGTGGTGGTATGTCTCCCCAGACAACAGTTTGGCATTTCTAAATTTCTTACGATAAAATTCACCATTCTTCTCGTATCTTAATAACAAAGCCTGCTTTAACATGTCATAATTGTCTTGGTCTTCCCTGTTCATTTTAGCAAATACTTCATAAGAAGTACCTCTCAATCCTTGTGATAGCTTTAAGCTCCACCTCTCTCTCTCTAACCCATATGTAGTAGCTAATAACTCAAAACGTCCTAGGTACCCCTCTATGTCATCGTCTTTTTCAACAAAATGGTCTAAATGAAACCCCATAGCTGAGTTTGAGGCTCCCAGACTGGGCGTAGCATCTGAGGCAAAAGGGCTGGCACCATTTTCAGGAGCCTGGCCTTGTAATTCCAGCTCCCTTAGTCGTAATTCGTGCTCCCTCTGCAACCTTCTATCTTCTGCCTCCCTTTCGGCAGTCAACCTTTTTTCTTCTGCCTCCCTTTCGGCCTTTTTATCTTCTGCCTCCCTTTGCTGTCGTTTTTCTTCTGCCTCCCTTTGCTGTCGTTTTTCTTCTGCCTCAATCTGCAGCCTCTTTGTCTCAGCCTCAATTTGTAACCTCTTTTCTTCAGCTAACCTTTCAGCCTCTAATTTTCTTTCAGCCTCTTTTTCTAATCTCCTTTCTTCCCGTTCAATATATTTATCACATTCAGCCGTTACGTATTGAATTAAAATTTGACCATCCATTCCCATCTCCTTCGCGGTGAGCACAGCAGCTGATCTAAATTTTGCCAGCTCCGCCATACTTTTTAGACAATATACTAATATACAAGCTAAATCTCTAACCAGTAAATACACTAAGTACTTCTTATGACTATAGTCTAACCAATTCTAACTAACCAGTTAACTAATTAATTATTACTGGCTGTGAAGATTCACCAACTTTTATCTGTAGGGACACTTTTAATTTTAAAGGGAATTTTACAATTTATTTCCCTACTTTTATTTCTCCCACCAGGAGATCCTAATATTACTGTTGGGCTAATTATCCCTGGACAAGACCCCAATTTATGTAGTGGTGTTGATGGTATTGTATGATGGTGATATTACTAAATGTAATTGTATGAGGCCAGCTGTGAAGGCTCCTGAGATAAAATGTAGTTGTGAATTGTCAGAAGGCCTTTCTTGCTACCACTACGACCTCACACTTAATTTTTTTTAATGAATGTGGCTACGTAAAGTGTCTAGGGTTATGATATGTAGGGTGGTGTAATAGGTTATAGATATACCCACAGATATTTAACAAGACTAATAAGATTAATAAATGTTAAAATACACTGAACTAACTCACGTGTGTAAAATTTTTTGATAGAATTATATTACATTTATTTTGTTCTGGATCAATTTTTTAGGTTGACCAGAACTTAAAAGGATTTAGAGATCATGAAAGAAATGCATGGAATATTATATCATAAATGCAATAGTGTACATATATATGTACTATACTAGTTAGTTTTATTAAAATGTTCTAGTAGTCATCTACTTGGGAGGATATTTAATGTTTGTGCTGTTGGGGTGGCCTCATCACACCTGTCTATATTGACTACACAGTGTCCAGAAAATGGTGGGAATTTTTATGGGGTATTAGTAACTAAACGGCGTTGGTGAATGTCCAGCAGACCAGAGGCTCACTCATCTTGTAGTTGTAGCTCTGGTGCTGAAATCAGGTGGTCCCACCTCTCCGTGCTGGCGGGCAATAATGGTGGTCTCTGTCACAAGTACTGCACAGATACACTCGAGTAAAGTCACCAACTGAATAGACACTGCTTGGTTGACAACAGAAACTCACAGCTCTGCAATCAAAGTATGGGCCATGTGTCAAAATCTATTCTCTACCCACGTCTGGACACAACACTGACACAACAACCACATCATACAGACAGGTCAGATCTCTCTGACCAAACAGCACATTTACCATGGTGGTTTTACATCAGATAGATCCTCCCAGACTATAGATTCTGAAAAATATTTATTAGTTTTCTGCCCTAAAAGAGGATAGGTAATATGTTTCATTATTCTCAACACTTGATCTGTCTTGCATAATCCTTGCTGGAGTTTATGTACATTGTTGGTCCCTAGACCCTGACTAGGGCGGGGGTCTAGAGCAAATCCCTACTTGTTTGTAAGGCTAGATTTCGATATGGCAGTATCAAATCACTCGAACATGAACAATATTCAAAATATATAAGGAAATAATTTCAATCTTACCAGATTATGAATAAATAACACAGAATTGCTAGCAAAACTCAGCTGAGCTGCTGGCTATAGTATGGCGTCCCTAAACTTCTTTCTCTTTCTTTCATATGGAAATCACCACACTTTAAAATCTGTGTCTATCACTGAACAACTATTGAGAAATGACCCCAAATCCGCGTCTAAGCGCCGACAATATGCTTGTCTGTGGCCAATCACTGCCTAGGTTTTTTTGAATTTCAAATTTCCTACACTAAAGTCATTTCAGTCATGCTTCAGTCAAGTATGGATGGTTATCTGTTAGTCTGTCCGTCTCTACTTGTGTTTCTACAAAATGTACTTGATTTTTGAACCAACCTTTCTCTCCCCTCCAAAATTTTGTCGTTAAAAGTTATATTTAGACACAGCTACCACCCAAAAACCATCTCTTCCATACTACGTAGATTTGAACACCTGCGTCTCAAGGTCGTGTTTTTTTTGTGCAATTAGCGACACTTTTAGATTCAATACAGTCTGTCGATGATGTGAACAACACTGTCTTTTGTCATTATCTTCAATATTATCTATCCGTCTGTAAAATTAAGACCATATTAGTTCACTGCTCAGAATGGGCCATCCGGCCAGCTAATTTTTATATTCCTAACATTAATATTAAGAAAATTTTACTTTTAATTTTTGTAATATTCCAAACATCTGCGTTTTAGCCGCTGAATTCAAATCAAGGGCTTGGTATCGCGCAAAAGCGTCCAATAAATGACTGTGGCGTAACATATCTATGGTCCCTATCATATTTTTTTCCTTTTTGATCCGCCGTTCCCCTCCTGTCTAGCAAGTCAATTTTTATGGAGGGTGATGACCCGCGGTCTGGGCGATCATGTACATCAGCAGCCTACGCATTATGTTTTTTATCCTTATAGGTTATCCTTGGAGGTATTTTACCGTTGTATCTCTGTCAATTTCACTACAACGGCAAACCCGTCTAAAGCTCACATCGGGTTTCGTGAGATCTCGTTTTTTAGGCCACCGTGTAGACTATGGTCTATTAAAAACTGAATACCGTAACATTTCCAAAATCTTAAATGTCACTACTCCTCGAACTAAGAAACAAGTTCGAAGCCTCCTTGGCTTGATCCAATTCTATGGACGCTTCATATCTAACTTGTCAACTATCATTGCCACTCTTTCTAGTTTGTTAAAGAAAGGGTTGCCAAACAAAGTTCAGTGGTCACAAGAGTGCCAGGCCACTTCAGATAAGATTAAATTGTTGTTTTCTTCTGCTTCTATTTTACGACTCCCAAACAAAAACATTCCTGTTCTGATTCGCACAGATGCTTCGAATATGGAAATCGGTGATTCACTCATGCAGAGCTATTCAGGAAAACTTCGCCCAGTTCTTTACGTGTCTCGCAAGTTGACTGAAACAGAACGACACTACTCCGTTGTGGACCGTGAATAACTAGCACTTGTATGGTCCATTCTGAAGTTATAACGGTTCCTACTAGGTGCTCACGTTGTGGTAGAAACTAATAAGTTTATGAGTCTATATACCAAGATCACTTAGCCACAAGTTGACTCGACAAGATTTCAAGTTCAATTTAAAAAGATCAGCTACTTACTACATTTTTACACGTCATATGTGTGTGTGAATTGTCTTTCATCATCATCTTTTTTACTTTCTACTAACGCTATAAGTGTATATATATTAACTAATAAAGGGAATAGCCGTTTTGATGATTACCTAGTTCGTTAATGCATCCATCGTGATGTCTGTGTTAAATGCATACATCTAGGTAAATCCTTCATTTAGGAGGTGGGAGCTCCTTCTTTATCGAAATCTGAGGGCAGAAGCTAAGGACGCAGGGAAATAGAACGCTTTCTATTATTTATTAGAAAACACTATAGAGTGGAAAGAATTTACCTTATCTTCTTTTTGCCCTTATCTCTTTGTCTTAACGAGCCCATTTCTGGGGGCCTTCTTGGCAACATTCCACATCAACAACTATTGCTGCGTGATAGACGTTACTGAGCGATCCATCGATGTGGAGCATGGCCATTACATTAGACATAGTCTCAGAAATAAACTGTGTACCCCTATCTGAAAGTGTCTTTTTAGGGAAACCTAGGCGAGAAAAAATTATCCATAGAGCATCTGCGACATCTGCAGTGGATGTGCTCTTGAGAGGGATAGCCTCTGGCCATCGAGTTACACATATCTATACACGTGAGAATGTATCTGTGTCCTCTAGCAGACGTGATCGGTAAAGGACCGATAATGTCGATAGCCATCTTTTCAAATGGACGTATAGGTATGTCGGCGGCTTGGATCGGAGCTGTATGGTGAGGACCCTTTGCCTTCACCTCCTGGCATGTCGTGCAGGAGCGACAATATATATTCACATCCTTAGTAACGCCTGGCCAATAGAAAGAAGAGAGTACCCTAGACTTCGTACGGGAGAATCCCATGTGTCCTGCACACTGTGAGTCGTGGGCATGTCGTAGGATATGAACTCTGAGGTCTTTAGGTACTAAGACCTGTAAACGTACGGACGCTGTAGAATCATGAAACATCCGTACAAGCAGGGCCGGATTAAGCTAGTACGGGGCCTGTAGCATATGTTAAGAAAGGGGCCCTATATTTAAAAAAAAAAAACAATAAAACAACACAAATATATTTGAACACATACATTTTTAATTTGCATAGTAATTATCATTATCAAAAGTAACAACACAGTCAACATTATTGTTTAAATATTAATGTTTCTACATTTAGCATGAGCAAATTTGTTGATGATATAGGATGTATCAATTTCACGCAGGAGTTTATGTTCAATGCTCATTAGTGTGAGATTGTTCAATCTCTTTTGACCCATGGTGCTCCTTAGTTCATTTTTAATAAGTTTCAGTTTTGAAAATGATCGTTCTCCGCTGCAGTTGGTTACCATTAGTGACAAATAGATGCGAAAGGCGATTTCTACATTTGGAAAACAAGACTCGAAAGAATTGTCAATTATCAAACGGTAAAACTGTAACTCTACAAGGTCTAGAGTAGTGCCAATATGAGAAGCAAGATCAGTTTTCAACAGTTCTGTAAACTGCACAAGTTCTTTACAAAGACTTTCTTCCAGATCTTCCGGATATGATTTAATAAGATTCGATTATTTCGTTAGCACCTCTTCAGGTGTAAACGACTGTAACTGACGAAGGAATCCAAATACATCATTCAACTTTTGATAAACTTTCTGGCGTTTTGACAAGGCAGAGAGCAAGCTATCAATAAGGACAAGAAATGTTCGGCTTTTAAACTGCTGAGAAGGCGTTTGAGATTCAACAAGTGGATCAAGTGTGCTGAAACCACTGAAATCATCATACTCTCGATTTCGTTTGTGTTTTCGAGTTTATTCATGATAATGTTCACAATCAGTCAGATCCTTGGCCTTTTGCTCTATGTCTGCAAAAGTAGACCGCATAGCTTGAATATACCACCGCAGGGATTCATAGAGTGCACAAGCTGTATTCAAATCTTGGTCAGAAGATTGCAAAGAAGCACTGGTCATTTGAAAACGCTGTAATACTTGATCCCATAGTATGATCATTATTCCTGTTTATAACTTCATCATGGTTGAAAGTAGACCACGAGCCTGTTGACGACACTCTGCCTTCTGATCATTGTTATCTGAAATATCATCAGACTTGTTTTATTGCAGAAAAGCTGTGTAAAAGTGCTTTTGTTGCATCTGCCCGAGCGGACCACCTGGTATCTGACAGTCTTTTCACAAAGGGCAAATGGGACTTATTATGAGTACCGCCACCACATAATGCAGTAGAAAGGAGACCCCACCGGTAGGTGGAAGCAGAAAAGAAGGTGTACAGGCTTTCAACAAATCCAAAGAAAATGACTGCTTCTTGACAACCTTCAGCAGCACATTTTCCAACCAAATTTAGTGAATGTGCAAAACACGGAATGTAATGCGCAAACTTATTCATCTCTTTAATTCGTGCTTGTAATCCTATAAACTTGCCACTCATGTTGCTGGCGTTGTCATAACTTTGACCACGGCAGTCTTTAATATCAATGTCATTTGCCTTTAAAAAATTAAGTAGACTTTTAGTAAGCTGTTCAGCACTATGACCTTCTATATCCAAAAATGTCACAAATCTTTCAACTGGTCCAGATGGCAAAACATAGCGCAGAGTCAAAGTCAGCTGGTCCATATTAGATATATCTGGAGTAGAATCCAATGAAACGGAATAATACTTGTATTTCTTCACTTCACAGAGAATGTGATCCAGTATGCTGGATCCAATCAGATTGATGAATTCCTCACACGTTGTTTTAGATAGATATGATGTATGTCCAAATCCTTTGTTTGCATGAGTACTTATATGCTCTGCCAGAAAAGGGTCAAACTTGGCCAATAATTCTAACAACCCTAAGTAATTCCCGTTATAAGGGGACCCAATAATTTCATTACTGCCACGAAATGAAAGGCCTCGTTCTGCTAAAAACTTCAGAACTTCAATTATTCGCTCTAGAAGTTTGTGCCAATACTTTTCTTGAATATCCATTTGTTTCACAAGTTGGGAATCGACACGTTCACCTTTGTTTTTACGCATCAATAGTGAAATTAAATCTTGTCTATGTGAGGAGCTTTCTTCATGTCGACGCAATACATTGCTTGCATTTTTCCAATCATTAAACCCTTCCACAGTAAACTTTGATGAACATTCTGAACTCATAAGCTTGCATGGGAAACAGAATAGGCGCCCTTTACTTTCTGAATAGCATAACCATTTTCTTGCATGTTGCTTGATTGTAAGTTTATGAATATGTGGAAAATAAGACTTCTGACAGTATCGAGTTTTCTTTTCAGTGTCATACAATCGCACGGATGAAGAGAAGGCACTATCAACATGTTGACATGTTTCACTTCCCTTGGATATCCAATATTCACGCTCACAGTCGTCTATATTGTTCGGCCAGTCACCAATATCATTAGAGTACTTCTTCGTTTCACTTATTCTTTCACATTCAGACTCAGTGTATACTGGGTTTTGCTGTACGTTTTCTGCTGCACAGCCTGCATTAGTACTAGTTGTTCCTGTACTTCCAGCTTCAGCGGTTAGAGTACCACCACCATGAACATCAAAATATTCTGTCAGCTTACGTGTTTTTGATATCACAAGTTGATCTCTTCTTTCTTTTTCTTCCTTCGCTTTACGTTTTTCACTTCCAGAAGCATAATTACGTCCAATATCTCTGTGTCTACTGCTCATTTTTTGAGTTTTCTAACCTTACAAATCAAGAAATTTTAATCAAGATCGAAAGAGAGTGCGAGAACGCCGTATACCTCAATTAAAACAGGAAGTTTCCGTTTCCTAAATTCTAGTTTTTATTGTTAATGCAAATTCATTTCACAAAGAACGAAACAAAATTAGAGGGGCAGTCGCCTAGAGCGAAAAAAGTGGCTTCCGTCCAAACGTGACCAAATTTTCAACGCCACTTAAATGGCTTCCGTCCGCAAACAGTTAAGATAAAAATAACGAAGAGTCACACTAAGTCACCCTCTTATGCTCTTTCTCTCACAATTTCGTGACACCAAATGAAAAGGCGCTAAAGATGGCATAAATCACAAGATCATTGGTTTAACGCTTGTATTATAAGATGACCAAAAAATTATGTACATATTTATTGGCGCGGGGCCCCTAAATGCTCGGGGCCCGTAGCATATGCTACTTGTGCTACTACGTTAATCCGGCTCTGCGTACAAGTACCCCATTCTTAAGTAGAAATCAGTGTTGCGAATTGTTAGGACCATCTGTATCATTCCATTTGAGTAACAGAAAAACATTTTGCAAAGAGGAGTCATTTTGTTGCAGTTTAATAAATGACTCTCTAGACACCAGATCTGTAAAATCATTATCACTTTTCTCTTGATTTGAGTCAATAATCATATGAGACTGTTCCTGAGCTTGTGCTCTAGTCGTAACTGCGTTCCCAGTTTGAATGTACTGCTGTTCCCATTCAGCAATCTGTTCTGGTGTACATTCTATGAAACCGTGTATTCGCCCGACAATCAAATCGGCGATAGGATTTCGGAGCATACAAACTTGTGTACTCACCGTAACAAATGGAGTGGCGATATGTACAATGGCAGTTTGGAAAATTTCCACTGTGCCACCGAACGTTACACATTTTACAGAATCACCTGTAGCACACGATGGGTGTATCAGTTACTTTCTGACTCCGACGGTCGTGCACCTGAGTCTTTTAATACATTCATTGGAACGTCATTTACCAAACCCTTGTGTAATAATAGAGAGCAGGTACCATCATGGGCCGTCAATGCTGGAAGGGTAGGAATATGATGGCCGCATCTCAAGGTTGAAACTGTGCCGGGCTGAAATAATGTAGAGCAATCTGGGCACTGTGCTGGAAGATTAAAGTCAAATGAGCAAGAAGCAGCGACATTATTAGCATCATCGTTACCCTGCTTTGAATCAACATTGGGCTCAAGTTGAGTTGTTTGCATGTCTACGAGATCTACTTTACTTAGAGATCAACCTCTATATTGCGATCGATCAAAATTTTGTTCATCATTGAAACCATGATTTTTATTATATTTCCAGGTTATGAAAGTTGCGTGACCTGTTTTCATTTTACCCTGATGTTTATTACCTGAATTTCGCATGCCATTATAGGTATTACTGGAATGTCGCCAATTATTGTCAGAGTTATCATGTCTTTTATTACCTGAATTATTTTCACGAAAATATTGAGACCCGTGGAAGTGTTTCCACTCTCTTGGCGCAGGAGAATTGCTACGTAATTGGCTCCCTTGATGTAAACCGTAGTTATGGTTATATCCTTTACCAAAGTTACGATCAACACTATGTGATCGATCTGGGACGTATGATGTTTTTATTGTAAGACATAGCTAATGCTAATGGTAAAGCTTCTCTTATGTTAGAATTACAACGACTATGTTTGGATGGGCAGTTAGAAACTGACGACCAATTTGTTCAGTCGCATTCAAGTTTGCTGGTTTGCGTTCATGCAAGAACGAGAGAAATAAAGGGTTAACTGAGGACAATACCTTGTCCAGAGCATCAAATCCATAAGTGCATCATACGTGTGATCTATAGCTGCAAGTTCGATCCAACGATTAAATGTAAGCTTAAAAGTTGCAATAAACTCAGAGTAGTCCTTGCCATTCTCTGGTAGAATGTTCTTGAAGAGGAGCCTATATCCGTCTTCATCCAGTTGATATTTTCTGAGCAATATACTACGAGCAGCGGTGTAATCATTTTTGCTGGGACCTTCTAAAATACTCACAGCTGTCAGTGCTTCACCTGTAAGCAATTCCATAAGCTCACCGCAGTATTCTGATTTATCTAATTTATGTGATTCGCATACAGTTTAGAATCTATTTAAAAAAAATAGTACATCGTTGACTCCGGGCTTAAATGTCGGTAATCTTATCTTAAAAGAACTTGAATGGTTCTTGTGTGCAAATGTCTGAGTCTCAGTAGCCTTTTGTTTACCATTGTCATTCATGAGCTTGATTTTTTCAAGTTCTCAAGTTAATATCCTTTGTACATGTAATATTCTATTTTCATGTTCGGTAGCCTCTAGTTTGCATTTGGAATTTTCTTTTCTTCAGCCTGACGTTGCTGTGTTTCTGATTATATCTAAATTTTAATATATTCTGCATGACGTTTCTGAATTTCAAATTCCGGTGCTTTCACGTATTCTGTGGTCGCAAAATGTTTCAACTTATCCGAATTTACTCCAAGTGCGTTCCCTTGCTTGATAAAATAATCTAATGTAGACATTTTGACTAGCTATATGAGCTAGTAATTTACTTAGTCAAATACGTCTTTATTGTACTAAGTGTACCAAATAATTAATTTGTGACAGGTTCTTGTTCACCAAACCTATGTGTAAATTCCTATTAATTTCAGGAATGCTAATATTTCAATATAAGTAACTATCGGTCAATAAATCATGCATTAAAAAAAATAATAGAGCATATAATACAGGCAATATATGATGGCGATACTGAGAACAACTGACAAGAAGACGAGATATCAAAGTACAAATGAAAACTTTCGCAGAATCACCTAAAGAAATAAAGCAGAATTAAAGTAAAAGGGTATTGCAAAATGCAATGAGCCTGCGAAAAGAAAAATTAACAAGACCAGTGACTGCACAATGTGTAGACATAAAATTTGTATAAAAATAAGCAATAGTAAGATGGAGATGGACGGTTACAAACAATATCAATCAATAAACTAAGGCACTTAAAATACTACGATAACAACAATAAAACAGTACGTTACGTCTAAACACTAAGGTGTCACAGATAACCAAGCACAGTGTACCGAAATCCGTCGGCAAATATAAGCCGGAATATCCACTGCGGGAAATCTGCAAAAGTCCCTAAAGAACGCCTAACGTAGGCCCTGGTGTGAAGCTGGGATGAATCCCACGTAGGTCTCCGCCCAACCTCCCCGCATGGCACATAAAACATAGAACATTAAGATTACATGTAGACACAATATAAGAAAGGCTCGACCCAAAAAAGCAGCAGTGACAAAATAGCACATACAATAATGAACCACTTATCTGAAAAATAAAAATCCCTTCTTTTACGGATGCGTCGAAAGGTATCGGGTGCTGCCTGGGAGCTATAGACTATCTGCACTAAGATCCATCGTTGACTCTCACAATACTGGGCTATGGCTTGAACAAATCTTCAGCTCGTCCCCTTGGAGGTCAGAAAGGTCAACCGTCAATCGTAGATTTCAAGCACAGCGGCTTCGCTGATGATAGCTTCTGGGGCCTTTAATACGAAATAGTCGACATGATGATATTCAATTTGAACAGGTCGACTAACTCTATAGTGGTATGTTCTTGAGGAAAAAATGTTCCCCATACTAACCACCACTTCTGTTACCGCTACGTCTCTGTATTGGTGATTAATGGTGCGAATGTTGTTGTGGTCCGTCGCTTCGTTATGGGTAATGACGACGAGACAAACGTAACAGTAACGATTGGGTCATAAGACTGACCAATTGGTAAGTAAGGCATACTGGACCCATTGTTGAACGTGAATGTCGATACGATTTATTACAGAAAGACGTTGACATCATGTGCAAGTGCAGTGCATCGATATGGTTTTGACAGTATATACATTGGCATATACAATAAATCAACAAGGACGTTGACTGATTGCACTATCCGTTACCACACGAAGGTTAACGGAAGCTCTACAGCAACGTACCAGTAGAGTACATAGGTTTGCAACAGTGACCATGATAAAATCTTGGAGCATATATATATATATATATATATATATATATATATATATATATATATATATATATATATATATATATATATATATATATATATATATATATATATATATATATATATAGAGAGAGAGAGAGAGAGAGAGAGAGAGAAAGAGAGAGAGAGAGAGTTAATTACGATCCAAATAGCTCTTAACGTAAACTGGACGCACTACCAGCTGACATAACTGGTCAAGGTGAAGCTCTGCAGTTACGTGTAGGAGTTTAAGTATCGAAGGCGAGATACTTAAAACGAGCCGTTTCTTTCTAAATATTTAAAATCAAAGGATTCTTGGTATTGCTCATCAAGACTATCATCTTCATCTTTCAGATGATAAAAATTTCTTTATCACCGTGTCTATCCTTGCTAAGGACAACTTTCTTCTTCCGTCCCTAGCCAACGACCGGCAAAGCAGTCAGTGGCCTTTACGCCTAGTGGCGTCTTAAGGGCAACAGCAAATAGATTTTCTCTGCCGTTGTTCCCATCACGCCTAATGGCGTCTTTAGGGCAACGACAAATCAGTCCGTTTGTCGTTGTTTCCGTAATCAAAGTGACTGGCAAACGGGTGATCAGCCCGTTGGGTGCTAAGGACAAGCACACGAAAAATTCACGTCTATACAAGACGGAGGATATCGGGATCTGCCCCAAGTACGTTGCCCATATAGCAACAAATCACTGCGTCATACCGCGCCATTTCCCGTTTTATAATGGTGCACGGTCGTACGCAAAAAACGTTACAAAACATATCAATGTTGTGCTCAGATGCACGTCTGAAAATACAAGGCGTGTATTTGAGAGCTTTAATCATTTATCTGACCCTCAACGAATATAAAGTATGTTACAATGATCTAACAATCTAGATGAAGGTAAAGTATATAACTATGAATTACTTCACATTATTATCCAAGATGAAAATTCTTTGATTTGATTAACCATTAACGAATAGAAGTAATGAAAAAAAAACAGTCTTTCACACCTTTAGCTGTGGAGCTAAGTGCGAAAAGCAATATTAAATAATGAAAAAGAAAAGTTCATAATCTTTCTAAAATTTACTAACCTCCTTTCACTTCACATATTCTATAAGAACACTTTATAAAATTAAACTCCACAGAATTAAACTCATATCTACATAGGAATGAAATTATAGAACAGGCTGCCAATAGGCTATGCCCTGAGTTACTCTTCCACTTATGCGATGCGATGGGTTTACAAATCTGTTCTGACCACTAGGGAACGTTTCGTTATATTTCGGGTTGCCAATATGTCAGAGGTCATACGACATACTTCATGCTCGAGTTCAATTTCAGTGCACGTCAATCGTAAAAAATTAGTAGGCTCTCGCAACAAACACTTCACTCCGTATTGTCTGTCTGGTTACGACAAACCGTGGTTTTGGATTAGCTGCCCGAAACAGAAATGATATGCCCCTGGTCACTCATTTTGCGGCTCGAGTGAATTCCCCTTGGGTCGCTCGTATAAACATAAATAACACATAAGGAAGGGAAACCCGAGGCCTGTAAACAGTAAATTAATATTAGACAAACATAAAGGTATGTTTTCAGGCACTCGTAAGAAATAAAGAAGTAGAACACTTGGACAACAGAAAAACAACAGACGTGAGTGGCTTACCCAGGGTTCGAACCCCGTACCTTCCGTACGACAACTCCGCCTAGCTATCAAGCGAATCACACTGACCCCACGGCCAGCTAGGCATCCCCAAAAAAGGATGCTTTACTGACTGGGGTTCGAACCCTGGGTAAGCCACTCACGTCTGTTGTTTTTCTGTTGTCCAAGTGTTCTACTTCTTTATTTCTTACGAGTGCCTGAAAACATACCTTTATGTTTGTCTAATATTAATTTACTTGGGTCGCTCGCCTGCGTCTCATCTTTTTTCTCATTGTTGTGTGGTGGCTTCCTTTAGTGTCTTCTTATCTCATCATGATAACAACATACCGCTCTCAACGTAGACTTCCATCTGGTAACCACATTTCTGTGCACGTCACGAGTCCTTTGCTGTCAATCGCTCTGGCGACTTGCTGTTTTTTCCCAATGTGGTGACACTCGCGTTGTTTAAACAGGGTATTAATGGAATTCTTTTTATGGCCAAGCCAGGCGTCTCCCAAATCAAACAATAACTCCAATACCAAGCCAGGTGTGTTCTAAAGGATAACGTAAGGTGAGAAAATATTAAAGACGTGTTTAAAGTTACACTTCAGTACAAGCTGTGATTTTGAAATATTATTTTAAACATTACGAAAAAGCAAAACGGGAGATAAATAAATTAAGAAAGTTGACGAAAAAGACACAGGGCGATATAAATAGGCGGGCTATATCACAGTTGCGATTATATCTTTTGTACACATTAGTCTTAGATTGCGTAAGCAGGGTTAATAATTCACAGCCCTTTTTTCTATACAAACCTTTACCTTTGTGACAACAGCCAGTGAATTAGCGATCTGTGCAGACTTCCTTTAAGAAATTTTTCAATTTACGAAACACACAAAATACTGTCATTTTTCCGCAGTAAATAAATAACCTCAGAGAATTATTGTGATTCCTTAGTTCTGAGTGTAGTTATCCAAGTGTTTCTTCTCTCGGTCTAGCTCTGCAACGCTGTCACATAATTATAAGGTCGATCTCTTTTCCACTCCGGTAGTATTTAATTACATTTTGGAATGGAAAAATTACATGCTTTTCTGTGATCGGCACATTTTCTTTCCCTGTTATCAAGGAGATATTTAGTACTTTCAAATCCTCTTACACTCCTCTCAGTGATAAGTCATCATGTCTGTTTGTATACCCGTTCATCCCTGCTGGAAAAGTAGACGGATGAGATAATATTAACCGACAATCGTGTTGGAAAATTTCGGGTGTGCCAGACATCAAGCCACGGATTAGCACTAAAATCGCTCAGCGAATTTGTTTAATCGCTGATAATGCTGACGTGGCTTCCTCGACCAGATCGGTAAACGAAGAATTTTGTTTGCGCAAGCGATGGGTAGTTAAATTACTCGCCTGCGCGACACATTTCTGGACAGACAAGAATGAAATAATCGTTTCCGGTACACTCTGTAACGAAGACAACAGCACTTGCCCACCATACTGTTGACAGCACTGACAACGGTAGAGCCTTCTGACAAACTCACCTTAATAATTAATGTTAGATATCATGTTATTAAAGAGTGTAATTTTCTACCTCAACGAATGAAACAAGAAAAACATTAATGAATATCTGACATTTTGTAAACGCTTTTATTTTTAAAAATATAAAATGTTCTGTTTTTATATTCCATTGAATAATAACTTGCGCAGGGTCTTATATTCATGCTCCTGCGAGGCAGCTTGTGTTAAAAATTGATGTCATGACATCTTTACCGCTCTAGCAACATGTGTCGCTCTCTAACAGCAATACTGTTTATCACCCAGCGAACGATTTGTTGAAGTTCCACTCGGCAAATTTCGTACTTCGCGAATTTGAAAGTTGTGACAAAGTGTTTAGCTGCTCTATTTTATGAGGGTGGGCAAGTAAAAAAGGTAGGTAAAGGATCCCGTTACACGCCTATTGAGGCATATTGGGAATATGGTGTTTGGCCCATATTTTCTTGACCATCGGCATTCTAGGGGTGATGTGGTCAGCATCACGCCGCAGCTTAACCTTCTAAAAGTTGCTCTGGTACCCAATTCATTAGGCTGGGTCGACCCCGGAGCCGTTTGCTGCCTAAAAAGAGATCGAACCATGGACCACCGAGCTAGGTAGCCAGTGCACTAACCACTGCGCAAACGCGGCTCCCTATCTATCTATGTCTGTCTGTCTGTCTGTCTATCTATCTATCTATCTATCTATCTATCTATCTATCTATCTATCTATCTATCTATCTATCTATCTATCTATCTATCTATCTATCTATCTATCTATCTATCTATCTATCCATCTTTCTATCTATCTATCTATCTATCTATCTATCTATCTATCTATCTATCTATCTATCTATCTATCTATCTATCTATCTATCTATCTATCTATCTATCTATACGCGGATAGGTCACATTGGAAAAAAACCACATTACACCCTTACAGTAAGGTCCATGTTCTAGAAACCCTAGGGCAAGAAAACAGAGCGAGATCAGAAAAAGATTTAGAAGAGAACAGGAGATAAACACTGACAGACCTTGACCAGATGGCATAGCAATGGCATGTAACGTATTTTGCTCATGACCTAACCTAGACGGGAAGTTATACAAGTAATGACTTGTGAAAATATCCATCTTCTTCTTCTTCTTCTTCCTCGTTCGTCCTGAAAAGGACGTTGGTTGCGTTGTGTCTGTTTACGCCGGAGCTGTGATATCTGCACCTTTCGGTCGACACATCCGACTTCAGCACGGCAGCTAAAACTTGTTCTGTTTTCTTTTCTTAAAATAAGAGGTGACGCTTTGTCTTAATATTATTATTATTATTCTTAAACTTCCATGTCTAGGGGCTAAAGCGATCATGTCTCTCCACGACTTCCTGTCTCCAGCAGTATTTAGCTATTCTAGTGTTGATTTATTTCCATGCCATCATGTCAAACTGAACCTTTTCTCTTTGTCATCCTATACCTCTTGTGAAACATATTACCAGCAATCATCATCTTCTCACGTTCACAGTGCGTCAAGTCTGATGAATTCTGCGATGATAAACGCCCTTGCTGTGATAGACTTCTATGTGAAAAAAATGCATGTTACAACATCCAGGTGTACAATTTTGTGTTGGTAAGTGCTTCCTCTAGTCATTTTCCATTTAACTATGATTTACTAGCAGGTTACCTGTCAAAATTGACAAGAAAGAACTATCAATCATCATCAGCATTCCTTTTCTTTCCCTGTGGAACATAGGGCTGAAACAGTTGCTCTCCATCGATTTCTATTCTGGGCTGTCTTTTTCAGCTGTGCCCAAGTCATTCCACTTTCCATAGCCTCCTCTTCCACTGTTCTTCTCCAAGTCTCCTTGGCTTCCCCACTCTTCTTTTCTCTTGTGGGTTCCAGTCAAGGGCACCTCTGGCTATGCCTGAATGTTCTCTTCTGAGTGTATGAAGAAAGAAACAATGGTGTGCTTTTTTTTTTCCCTTCAAACCAGTGGACAGTACAATTTCTCCCGTGTTTAAATTCTTTCTGCCGCTAATTTTCTGGCTCCTTCTATGGATTTTTGTAATCAAACCTACATACATTCTTTGAAGCCATTAAGCAATCCGTTAAAAAAAAAAAAAAAAGGGTAGAAAAAAAAAGATAAATAGAGTGTAAAATAAACTAGTTATTTACAGCTCTTTTATCACATTTTTAGTAAATGTACGGTTATTTTTAGAGTTTTTGCGTTAGTAGTTTGTGTCTTCCTGTTCTTTGTACACTCTCAGACTTTTACTTGAATGTTTTTAAAGAAAGCAGTAGTCAGCTTGAGGCTATTTGCATCTCCATAGAGCTTTTCCGCGAATGACGCTGGTGACGGCCATATGTGCTTTATCTGGTCCTCATATGTAGGGTATCTTTAAAATAGATGTTCAGCTGTCATTTTAATCAGTGCCACAGTTACAGTTTTTGGTATTTCCTATCTTTAGCTTGTTGAATAGATGGTATCCCAATCTGTTGTGGCCCACTTTTGTTGAGCAGGTAGTATGCATTATTTTGTGTGTGACCTGGATGCTCTGCATCCCATTTGTTTCAGCATTGTATTCCGATAAAACTCTTTGCCTCTTCGCAAGTTATGCTTGCATCAGGCTGAGGTAGCTTTCCATCTTTTTTGCCAGTCTGTCAGACTCTTCACTGTCGGGGAAGTTACACTGAAATGGGATCACAGCTCTTTTGAATCGTTGACATAGTTTGTACGACCCTGCTTTTAAGTCATCCAGGTCTTCAGCGTTGCAATTACTGATACTTCATCAGTGAAGAAAGCAACTTGTCTCTCCGTGCTTTCCTCTGTCATTATAACTTCTGCTGCAGTTTTCAAGGCCTTTGCTTCTGCTCTGAAGTTATTTGAGAATTTTCCTGTTGCCATCGACAGCCGGACTAGGAGGGTATGTGAAACACCCTAACGGCAGAATACTAGAAATATATGAACCTTATGGAGAATTCTGTACTAATTACCAAGCAGAGATTACAGCAATAAACACCACCCTCACAGCAATAGACATCCAATTCAAACAAGAAATATATATGCTTCATATATCATAATCTTCACTGACTCAAAATCAACACAGGCTTTACAAGAATATCTCCAAACGAGAAAATAAAGAAATAACACAGCTGGCCGAAACAATTGACAACCTGATAACAAAATACGACATCAGAGTCACTCTCCGGTGGATATCAGGGCACACAGACATACCTGGCAACGTTAAAGCAGACAGACTAGCAAAACTAGGAGCAAGCATGGTTCAAACCAACACTTCAGCAAACACGCAAACAGATACACGAATACTTTAAAAAAAACTTCAAAGAGGAATGGCTGAACCAATTGGTAAAAGGGTCTACTGGACATGCCTTGTATAAAGAGAGGACCTATCCCAACAAAAATGACAACATTAATAACCTACGACGTGTGGAGCAGAGCACAATCTTCCAACTAAGAACTGAGCACACCAGACTCAACAAACACTTAAACAAATTAAACTCCACACATGAGCTAATTGCCACAACTGTACCCATCCGTATGAGACGTTCAGCATGTTCTTCTCACTTGCCCAGGACTCACCACAGACAGACGAAAGCTATTGCCGGGCTCCCCAACAATCACAAATACTCTATACAGCACCACTCAACAGCTACAGAACACATGCACATTCTTCAGCTTGGTATTGACGGCTAAAGAGCGACGACTTCAGCAACCCTAGTTAATCAACAACCTCCAATTTTTGTTGCATGTATTGCTTATCCATCTGTGTATGCATGGAATCAGGTGTTGTATGGGTAATGTTTCTCTATGTATTTTGTCGCTATGGATGTTTTCTCTGTTGCAGTCTGGCTCTTCTTTCTCTCAGTTCCAAGAATATTTTCTATCATTTCAAGGAAACATTGTTGTTTCCAAACTGGAAGCTTGTGTGCAGTATAAATGAGTTTAATTGTTGATACTGCATTTATGGGAACTGCTGTCATCTTTGTTGTGGTTGATTTTACAAAGTTGCTTCGCTTGAGTCTCTGTCATCTGAGAGAATTTATCCTATGGTTCATTATATGGTCTGATAGTCTCTTGAATTTTTCACCATGTTGCTGAACCCTGCTGTGTCTTCTATCCTCCATTGTTTGGAGGCATGTAATCGTTTCGAGTTCTTTTATAGGGGTTGTCTTTATGCTTTCCGTTATAATTCTGATTGCTTGACTTTGAAACTTATTTTACACTTCAAGATTGTCTAGGTTCCATTCTCATGTGAGCGCTACATGAAACTGCCCATAAGCTAAAACTGCTTCTGGTAGGTAAACACCATCAATAACACTGGACAACAGCCAAAATGTATCCGAGACAAAAGTAGCTATTTTTAACTAATTTGGACATGCTGATCTCGAATATGAACTTAAAAATCGTGAATTAGCTCTAGTTTTCAAGATCCGGGGGGAGGGGGGGGGGGGGGTGGGGGGGGGGGGGGGGGGGGGGGGGTGGGGGGTTAAAGAAAGCTTACAGCCTTTATTTTGGTTGTGAGATCGGTGACCAGGACCGGTATTGGGCCCCACATGTATGTTCTCAAACCTGTGCAACGAATCTGCGCTGCTGGTTGAACCGAAAAGGACGATCGATGCGTTTTGCAGTTCCAATGGTGTGGAGGGAACCGACAAACCATCTTAATGATTGTTACTTTTGCATGACTTCCTCCAATTGGACATGGTATTTTCTAAGAAAAGAAAAAAGCGGCCTGTGGCCTATCCGAATATTCCCTCTGCTAATGCTGGGCCAGTGCCTCACGGGGAAGGGGACTTCCTGTTCCTGACCCATTCCCAGAATCTTAAATACTCTGGATGATGAAGAAGAAGATAATAAGGCCAGTGGAATTGTCACCGGTCACCCGTGAAAGCATCTACATCAAAAAGATTCCTGATATTTCGTGCCTATTGGAAGAGTCTGTACAGCCACATTATACAATTACCCAGAGTGAAATTGAATGATATAGTGGAGAGATCTGGAATTGGCAAAAAAAAAAATAGAAGCTAAAGAGAAAGCTGTTTGGGGTCCAGACTGCAAGCAATGAAATCTTTTCCCCTAAGAAAAAGAATGTGCCATGGTGTCCTCGTGTATTCGGTCTCCGGCCGGCAAAAAAGTCCTGCTTCCCAATATTCAAAAATAACATATAACCTCATTGCCTTGCTGATTGGTAAAACTGTGGGTTCTGAATGGGAAACATCCACAGCACAAATCCAACTACAAAGGACGGACGACGAATTTGGAAAGCCTGATCCATATTTGATTTCGTCGTCCAATTTTGAGCTTAAAAAGCTGTTGCTGCCTCCATAAGGTAAACAATTTATTTAAAACCACAATAAGATCTTGGCCCCTCCTCCCTCCTCCACATCAATGCTCCTACCACATCAAACTTGGAACTAAATGAACGGAATTTTTTGTAAAAGGCCAAATGGAATCGAAAAGGGGGCATGGATTATTAATACTCTTCCTGATAAAATAACCCAGACTTAGTGATACCAAAAAAATCTAAGGAAGGTGTAAATTTGTCGTATCATTTCACCCAGATACGTCAGCTCTTCCGAGATCAGCGTTTTTTGGGTGATATCCTCCTCACAGGTGATGATAAAGTTTACGCTTGAAATGCTTTCCCAGCAAGGGGCCACAAACAACTTTCTCTAGGAAACAATAAGGCTGACAATTAACCAGGAAGCTTGAAACCCCTCTTTTAGAAACCCTCTTGCAGCGCTACGATAGTCCCTAGGGTGCAACAATGTCCCTTTGAAATTACACTTTTTTTACACTCTCATCTGGATTTTCTTCCCTGCTAACTGCGGTGCTGTCAGTGAACGAGCATTGTGGAACGATTTCATCAGGACATTACTACCATCGAAAAAAGGTACCAAGGGAAATGGAAATGCAGCAATGCTAGCAGACTATTGTTGGAACCCCTTGTGAGAGATGCTCCAGAAAATCAATAAAAGCGACAGGAAAAATGGCGTCGCTGTGATCAATTTTCCGCCCCACTATGAGAGCATTATATCATATGGTATGTAAATGCAAATGTGTAAAACTTGTTTTTACAGATATTTAAAAAACTAGAACTAATCTGTGTGTTTTAAAAAAACGGCCATTTTCAAGTTCAGCAGCCCCAAACACCAAAAAGATAACTTGGTTTTTAAATCTCAGATACACACAAAAAGGTCAAAAATTGTTAAAGTTGTTGTCCATGTAATGTTAAATGATTGCTTCAGTGTCTTTGTTAATCAAACCTGTTATTTGTGACCAAAAAGTTAAAAATCCCAAGCCCTAAAAAAACAGTCCTGTCTGTCCGTCCTGTCCCCCTGCCTCGCTATTTTTCGACTTTCTATTTGGTTCATTAAAATTAGCTGCAATGCTCTTCTCTAACAATAAATGGGTGCTTGCCGTAGAATAGAAGGATCGAACGAATGGTATGACTTAAAGTTTACCAACGTGGAATACTGAATGATACAAGAACCAGAACAAGAGGCCAGTGGATTAAAGGAGTTGACAAGAACGATGGCGATGGATAGGACATACACCACTGCACTGTGAAACCTGTTATATGAGCAATTACGTGACATGAGGACTTTTATGGGAGCGGTAGGTTTATGAATGAAATGAACGGCAGGTTTCTCTATGTTCTGTAATGTAAATGTCCCTATTTGTCTTTGTGTTTTCTCTTTGTATTGTGTATTTTGTTAATAAAATCTTATATATTATTTATTTAATCTATATTAAAGGTAACGGCATTCCCGTTACAACGAGCGCGATTGAGTCATGAATATTGTGAAATATGGTGTTTACGCTAGGTTGTAGATGTGGTTAACTTGATGTATATCTATAGCCTATTATTGATTGGTTAAGTGTTTTCCTCATATCCTCTAAGCCAATTATCCATTTAACACTATTACTATTTGTATAATATAATTATTCAACGAATTTGATCAATTTCCATAGTATCAATCTAACAGGCCTAAATTGCGCTGATTACCGGTAGTGAATGCAGAGATCACCAAGACACTTTTTGCTCATCTCAACTGGACGTATGTCCAAAAACGACAAATTTGGAATAACCACCAGTAAACTGTTTAGTATTGTATTTGCCCTTATTTCAATCTTTTGTTTACGCGCCTTGGTTTTTTGCAAAATAAACTATATTTTGATTCTGGTAAGTACCACAGTGAAGCGAAGTTTTATCAGAGATTTAACTATAACAGGTTTAGCAATCGAGAAGGTGGGGTGATTCATCTCCCTTC
Organism: Oreohelix idahoensis; assembly: GCA_024509875.1. Taxonomy (NCBI): domain Eukaryota; kingdom Metazoa; phylum Mollusca; class Gastropoda; order Stylommatophora; family Oreohelicidae; genus Oreohelix; species Oreohelix idahoensis. The sequence goes on from JAMPIV010003697.1 coordinate 189,183, forward strand.
ACAGCGCTGCCTATTTCCTTCTGTCGTAATATATAGGTTTGTAAGATATTTATGGTCCCGTCTGAGTAGAGTGGTTGATGATAATACGTGATAAATAAAGGATGCGAAAATAGTTTTCACGGGTGGAATAGTTTAAGGATAGATCTGACTCTGGAAATGAGTATTTTCCACAGTCCAGCTACATATTACGGACTAAAATTTAGTACACAGAAATCTTTTCCCCTCCCCATACATATAAATATGATTTTTTAACTACACACAACATCAACACACGGCTATTGAAAACAAGACACACAAACTTTAAAACCTACGGTTAATTGGTTATGGTCTGACCAACAAACAAATTTAAGTTTCTTTTGTTGTTTATTACATTTAAAACTTGACAAAC